>CAUYPK010121415.1:0-43165 GCA_963574355.1 Loris lydekkerianus | reverse complement strand
CTCCTCAGAAGCAGCATAACAAAATCCAAACTTGGCAAAGAGCCACAGTATACAAAATAATGATAAGAGGCAAAGAGCCGAAATTCATTTTGGCCGGGAGCCGCATGCGGCTCTAGCCGCGTGTTCGCCACCCCTGTCTAGCCTTTTGTGTGTAGAATCTGCTGAGATGGCGAGAGGGAAAATAAAGTCCCTGGTCCCCAGAGCAAAACGATGGGCTGCAGCTGAGAACCTGTGGGCTCTCAGTTTCCTCAGCTCTGAGTAAAAACAAAAGGAGCCATGTCACAGCCACGCAGTGTGGATAAAGTACGGGAGGCATGCACATGAGCCACCGCTGGGCCTGGAACTCAGCAGGTGCTCACACCTGACGTGGCCCAGATGAGCAGGACTGTGGGAGCAGAGACCAGAGCTAGACCTCAGTGTCCAGGGAATTCTGCCCCATCAGTTCCTTTCCCTCACAGGACAGGCAGGCTGTGGCTGGGAGGCGGGAAGAAGCCCACTATTGGGAAGTCCTCCTCCCTTTGGGCAGCGTGCAGACGGATTCTAAAATGCAAGTCTCCCTTGCGTCTCTTAGCATATGCCGTAGCTTTATCTTATTGCTTGTATTTGTAGCCTATACCCCAGGGCTACTAACCTGCTAAGTCAATGACCCCTCCCAGGGTTGTTTGCACAAGGTCTACGTAGTCCAAGGAGTGGTTACATCTACTCTTGCCAACAAACTCCCAATAGTCTATGCTGTGGTCTCCCTTGGCTCTTTACCAAAATGTCAGCCTCTTGTCCAAAGGAAAGAGTTTTGGACCAGATACTAGTATATCTAAGTTTTTCTCTCCATGGCTGAGCAAATATGTAGTATGATGTAAAGAGACTTACTTCTCCTCTCTTAGCCCCTCTCTTCCCATCTCCCAACACACACACACACACTCACGAGCAGGTGTGTGCCACCCAGGGTGGTTTCTCAGTGCAGGCAGCAAGCCCAGTATGTGAGCCCCTCATGATAGGACAGGACCCCTTCAATACTCATAAGCCCTGAGAGGTTCCTGGGCCTCCCTGCACCTGCTGGCTCCTGTTAAGTCCTCTGCCCTCCTCCTGCAGGAGGCACGGATGAAGCCAGCATCAGGTGCTTCCCAGGTTGGCTTTGGGTCTCCCAACATGAGCAGGGTGGTGTGTTCAGTTGCAGCCTCTGGTGGCAGAAGGAGAATCACAGTATAACCTGAGGCTTCCTGTTGTGGGGTTTATCTTAACTATTTAGGTGGAGCAACCTAAATACTTAGACTCCCAGGAGTCCATAATGTCAGTCACTGGACTCTAGAATCGTGACACTGAAAGGACTCTTCTGGTCTACCCCTTCAGATAAGAAACCTCTTACACAGCTGCCTTCCTGAAAGGCACCCTGTACTACATGGTTCACCATCCTCCAAGCCACATAGGTGCATGTGCCCATTTCTATAGGCATCCTAAAGAAGGTGAGGATGACAAATTAGGAAACCCAGTCCCTTCCCCTGTTCGGGACCCCAGATGTGACGACCATGACCAAAGAGTGGAGTAGGCATATTAAGTCCTCTTGACTTTCTATCAGGCCCATTTGGAAAGGTCCCTACCCCGACCTCCTTGCCTTTTCTGCCTCCTTATGTTCTAAGTGTAGATTCCCCAAATGGACATGTGCTTTAAGCACAGCTACAGCCATTGTGAAATGCTGAGGACTGGGGAGAATGAGGAGCAAGTTCTGATATCCAAGCTTGTTGGACGCCTGCCGGACGGCCCAGCGAGACAGACCAGCCATGACCCCTCCAGCCTGGAGGCTCGCCCAGGCCAGACTCACAGCCCTGTTTCCAAATTGAAATTCGTTTACCCGGCCGGCTGGCAGCACTGGGAGTTAATATTTCTATCACTGTATTTCGGAATTAATTTCTAGAGAACTTAATCACCACCCTTTCTCTCTCCCTCACTCTCTTCCTTTCTCCATTCCTTTCCCTTCTAATTTTCCACTTGGCTGGGAATTCCCCAGCAGTGGAAGTTCAGGCTTAGGGGAGGGCAGAGGTAGCTGCTTCATTAGAGAGGATAATCTCATTGGAACCACTGGCTTGAATAATCACTTCTTCCAGGGGCCCAGGGCCTTTCTCTCCAAGAGCTTCTAGCAGCTCTGATGGGGGCTGGAAGGGGTGAAGTGCAGAGTTGTTGGAGTGAGGAAGGCAGGCAGGAGGAGGTCAGCAGAGCCCACTCCAGCTCGGGGCCTCTGCTGGGTCTTTTGGGGCCTACTTCCTGCTGAGCCTCTGCAGGTCTGTGTTTGGGGCAGGAGTGACAAGGATGTGACAGAAACAAATGGCTGAAAACTCAAAGTCACATAGCACGCCCTTTCTGAATCCATGTAAGTTCCAGTTTTCCTACCTGGGAAATGGATGAAGCAGAAACTTCCTTCCACTGTCAAGGGTGCCCCTACGGTGGAGTTGGGGGACATCCTTTAGGCAGTACCAGGAGCCACTTGGAAGGAAACGTGTAAGCCCCCACTCTCTGCTCTTGCCTAGGCTGCTGGGAAATCGCCATCTTAGAAAGGCAGAAGGCCAGACCCTTAACACTCCCTGTAAGAAATCAGAGAATTCGTTCTTCCCCTTCCATTATCCTGTGCTTGGACATTTGTAGCCTCCACTCTCCCAGACTCTGAAGGATAGTAGAAATGTCAAAACATGCATGGCTCTGACCTGAAACTTGACTTTCCACTAAGACAGCTGAGTTCTCAATATCCTTTGACAGCTGTTAAGAAGCCAGAGCTACAGCCCAGACCATCCTCTCCCTCTCTCCTCCCTCCTGGGCTCTGGGCTGTCCTTTTCCTTCATTAAGAGAGAAACTGCTGCAGCCGTGCCTTGCTTTTATCTTTTGTCCCATGGGCCAATCTGGGAAAGATCTGTGTTTCTGCCTCAGCACCAGTTTGGAGGGGTCAAATGAGGACATGAGAGAAGGGCTGGGGTTAGAATACCAGCTCGCTTGTATCAGGGCTCAGTGTGAGCTATGCCCTGTGCTAAATACGTTACTACATGATCTCATTTCAGCCTAATAACCCTATGAGGCAGGAACTATAATATTTTGCCCCCATTTTATAGGTAAGAAAACCAAGGCACCAAAAGGTTAAGTAATTTGCCCAGGATTATACAGTTAGGTAGGGTGTTAAAATTGTGAGGTGCAGGTGGCTTCCCTGTAAGACCTCAGGTTGGGGGGAGGAGATGAACAGCTAATTTGCAGCTCTCAGGAACAGTGGTGCGGTGAAGCCGCATGGACTTTGGAAGCAGCAAACAATACGGGTAGAGCTTGTCCTGTATCCACGCCCAGCCAGACACCTTCGTATCTGCCCTTCCCCAGGAGGGAGGTTAAGTCCTCTCTCTCCTGTTTTATTCTCTACTTCTAAGTCCAGGTAATGTTTGCCCTGGAAACAGCTCCATTTTTCCCTTCTCTTCATAATTTAATCAAATACATTTTTCAGACCTACTGATTGCTCTTGGAAATAGGAACTTCAAAGTTGGGGCGTCAGTGAATAATTTAAGCCTGTACTAGCTCTCTGGATCTGCTGTTAATGGGAGTAATAACACTATTAATAGCAATGTCAGTGCAGACACTCTGGAAAAGTCCATAACATTAGCTTAATGGTTGAACGTAATAGAGTCCTTGCAGAGGATCTGGCCTGGTAAATTAACTTCCAAGTCTTTTACGCAGACACTCCTATTGCCATTGGCCAGCTAGAGCAGCCAGGGAATGCCACGGGGTGACCAGATTCACGTCTGACCCAGGGATGGGGTTTTCTAGAAACACCCTGGAGAATTCATCTTTGTCCAACCAGTGGCCATAACATTCAAAGTGCTTCCTAGTGGAAGGCAAAAGTAGTGATAGCCTAGAGAAAAAGATTGAGAAAAAATGTTTACATTGTTCTAAAGCCATAAAGGGGGCGTCAGGATGACAAGGAAAATGGGTTCAGTCTGCAGCAATGGGTCTGCCGTTCACCTGTTGGCCTGGAAGCTTCAGGCTCCAGAATATGTCTGTGTCCCGACACTCACTCTCCCAGCTAGCTGGTGACATCAGGCGAGTGATTTATCCATCCTCTTCTGCAGTTTCCTGACCTATCACAGCACTGTTATGAGCCATAAGTGACATGAAATCTAAACCCCACGTCCCAGTGCCCATCAAGGACTCACCACACATGGCCATGCTTGTATCATTCAGGACTGGGTTTTACTTTCATATTACACATCTACTTGGATGTCCTCTGTTGTGTCCCTGTGTCTCCCCTCATCCTTGGTGGGACAGCTTAGTCCACGGCTTCAGAGACTTCTTCTTAGCTAAATTCTTAGACCCTCCTGCTGTGGCTGAATGTGGGAGAAGAGATGCCCACAGCTTCCTTCTAAGCCTGAAGGTGACCCCAAGAGCAGCTCAGGATGTCCAAGTGCCTCCTTCCCTCATCTCCGTGCCCCACCGCACACCTGTCTGCTCCTTGAGACAGATGTTCCCTCCCAGCATCTCCCTCCCCACATGGGTTCTATGTCCCTGGCTGTCTTCGTCCTCCTGGCACCTTCCTTCCTCTAACCAAAAAAGATCAGCAACTCAGGGAGGGGCGTCCATGCATCTTATCTCAACTTGACCTTCCCAGGACCCAGATTCTCCCTACCCCACAGGAGAATCACTCATCCAGGGTTTTCAAATCATTGCTACTCGGCAAAGCTTTGTGTTCACAAGTTTCGTCTGACTTGGATTAAGTACCATTCCCTGAAACTCAAACTCCTCCATGCAGTGACCTCATGTGATGTGTACCTCGGGGTGAGGTCTGTGTTTTTTTTATGTGCAACTTTCACAGCTCTCATCCACTAAGACTGTAAGATGCCAGGTCACACTGGATGTGGTCCACCTGTGACATGGTACACTTTGTACAGCACAGGACATTAATCAATAACAGCAAACCTCAGAAAGCAGTTGTGCTGTGCCATAGAGCTGGGATTCTGATCCAGAGCACACTTTAAACTCCAGCACTCTGCTCCTTTGATCCTTCCTTCCCTTCCTCCCACCTGCCTACATGAGGGGATTCCAAAATAAATCAGATGTGGCTGGTGCTTTTGTGAAGCTCACACTTGGTATCAGAGAGCTATACTTGGCCCGATAATTGTTACATAATCTAAGAAGGTCCAGAGTGCTATGGGACCTTGGGAAGGAAGGTCTTCATTTTTGTCTGGGGTGGGCAGGAAGAGCTGCAGGTGCCCGGCCGCTGAGCTGTGTCTGGTAGGGAAGGGAAGATAGGTGGAGAAGTGGGGTGGGGGGAGAAAGTCCAGACAGAAGAACCATCTGTTCAAAGGCCGGGAACTGTGAAAAAGTGTGTTCTATAGTATGGAGAGAAGGAGTCTCAGGCAGCCTAAGGGGGAAGGATTAGATGCCACTGTGCAATGCAAGAT
Organism: Loris lydekkerianus; assembly: GCA_963574355.1. Taxonomy (NCBI): domain Eukaryota; kingdom Metazoa; phylum Chordata; class Mammalia; order Primates; family Lorisidae; genus Loris; species Loris lydekkerianus. The sequence goes on along the minus strand of CAUYPK010121415.1, from coordinate 37,745 downwards.
TCCAGGGCTGAGGGTTAGGATGACTCCCAAGTTTCTGTGTTTGGCAAGAGGTGGTTAGAATTATCGTCTTTACCAAATGGAGAGGACCAGGCTTGAGGAAGGAAACACAAATCTCAGCTTTGGGAACACTGACTTTGGCCATGTCCCGGGAGCTGCTAGAAGTACCTGACCTCAATGTTGGCCCCTCCCTGGACCACATGGGCATCTCTTGGGTGACCTGCCACTGTGTCCTTCCCAGGTGCACACGGAAGGAACGCTGCGAGCGGTCCAGGGAGACCCACAGGTTTGCCTCGGAGATGAAGCAGTGTGTCCGGCTGACGGTGCATCCCAGCAACATCTCTGTTTCTCAGTACAACGTGCTGGTAAGGGGCCTGGGCCTGGGCCCAGGGCTGCAAGGAAGTGCTCCCTCTTTACCAAAAGGTGCTTAAGCCCCAGGCTCCTCAGGAGGTCTGGGTGAGCCTGGCCAGCAAGCCCAGCTCTAGAGCAGGGTGGGATACTGAAGAGCAAGTGTCAACCCAGGGATAGATTAACAAACTGTGGCATATGTTCACTGTGGAATACTATTCAGCCCTAAAAACATAGAGACTTTACATCTTTTTTATTAACCTGGATGGAGCTGAAACACTTTCTTCTTAGTAAAGCATCACAAGAATGGAGAAGCAAGTATCTAATGTACTCAATACTGATATGAAGCCAGCAGATCTTCTAATAACATCTAAGAGAAAAACTCCACATAAGAGAAAAATTTCATTCAATTTAAGTTGGGAGAGAGGGAGAGGAGCGGAGAGAGAGAATTGGTGTGCTCATGGGCACAATGTGAGGGTATATGGCTTGCCTCCTGGGTGCATGACACAACTACAACAGGGACTTTACCTAAAAATGCCAACATTGTAACCTAATCATTTGTGCCCTAATATTAACTTGGAAAGAAAAAATAATAGCATAGGCGTCCCTGGGTATGCAAGGAGGGGACAGGAACAGGAATGCTGGGGAAAGAGGCTCTACTCATCATGAGTAGAAAGACAGGGAAAACTGTCACCAAAAATAACCTAAAAATGTAAAAAGGGTGTTGGGAATGATATTTCAGTCTATGAAATGAGAAAGACATTTGTGCAGAGGGAGAAGGGGCAAGCAAGGCGTCCACGTTCTAGTGCTGGGCACTGTAGGAGTTGACACTTTTCTGGAACTGGGAATAATGGAAAAATGGAAAAGGTACTTGATCAGTAAGCCCTGAGCCCTGCCCCGGGTTCTCTGATCACAAAACTCCCTAAACGTTTCCGTTTCCTGAGGCCAAATGGGCTCAATGAGGTTTCCTTTGTCCCTGTCTCTTGACGTCACACACGGCCTCCACACGCTCTTGTGATAAGCGAGGCCTCTTCTCTGCGTTAACACTGCCTCCCGCTTATCTGTCTCTTGTCTTTCCTTGTGATCTCTCGCTCTCCTTCCTTATTTCTTTATGCTGTCCCCTTCCTTTCCCGCTTTCCCTCTCCTCCTCCTCCTCTCCTGATGCCCGGCTGTTCCCAGCTGGTCCTGGAGACATACAACGTCCCGGAACTGTCAGCTGGCGTCAACTGCACCTTTGAGGACCTGTCAGAGATGGATGGGCTGGTGGTGGGCAACCAGATCCAGTGCTACTCCCCTGCAGCCACGGAGGTGCCCCGGATCGTCACAGAGAATGGTGAGCAGGCCGAGCAGGCAAGCCCAGGAAGCCTATCCTTCCCGGGCCTGGATGAGGAGAACTCAAGACGGATGTGGGGGATGAGGGAGCCTTCTGGCAGGGAGGCCAGAGGAAGGGGTGTGGGTTGGCGGGTGCCTTACAGGAAGAGGGGATGCGATCTTCCTCCACTGCCATGGGGATTGACTGTTGCCACCCTCCAGCCTAGCCCCAGGTCTGCTTCCAAGACTCCATCTCCTCCTGGGTGTGGACCAGCTGCAGAGAGTGGGGCGGGGCAGACCAGCAGCAAAGCACACAGCCAAGTTCAGCCCAGTAGGGCTGGCCTAGCCAGTGGTAGAGGAGGGAGGCAGGTTAGGACAGGGGGGCCACACAGCCAGGTCTTGGATGGACCCCCGGGAAACCACCTCACCCTTGCCTGTCTTCCCAGAGCTGCCTGTTGGTGGTGGCCATCTGCCCTGGGAAGATAGGAGGGGACAGAGATTTGACGCCAGCAAGGGACAGCCCAGCCTGGGCAGATTGATCACATGTTGTTCCTCCTATGTGGGCTTGTCACATTTGTTCAGAGCTGATTGATCAATGAGGCTCTCAGGGATGGCAGAGAACAGGCCTGGAAGTGGGGGCTTGAGGTCAGGGCTGTGAATTAAACATGGGCTTCAGTTCCTCCCTGGCGCCAGCTGGGGGTTCCAGGGTCTCTCACCTCAGTGGAGCCCTGAGCCCCCCAGAGGAGAGGATGGCAAAACAAAGTCTGTCTTTACAAAGATGGGAAATGGGCTTGTGTGTACACATACAAACACATATGTGCAAAACCACTTATACAGTTTGTAGCAGCATTGCTCCGAGTCTGCATGTCTGCTTCTTCCTGGTTGTGAACCAATGTGTGTGATTCTGTGAGACTGGCAAGGACATCCTATGTATGAATGCATATTTGTATACCTATCAAGTGAGTGTGCATGTGTGGGTGTGTGTGTGTGTGTGCATGCACGCATATGCATGTGTGTGTGTACACGGTCATGAGAGAGTTGCGAGTTTGGGGGCGGCAAGTGATACAGTGTGGCAGGGATAGGCTGAACCACCCTCTGCAACTGCCTTCAGGGTTGCCCTGGCAGCTGTGGTACAGCTAAGAGCCCCCAGGGAAAAGCTCCCTTTCCCAGGTGTATTGCCGCCAAGGGGCCTGTGACACGGTCTGTGGCCTCCCCTCCTCTCACTGGTTTCCCTTGCAGGGGACCATCACGTTGTGCAACTGCAGCTCAAATCAAAGGAGACGGGCATGACCTTCGCCAGCACCAGCTTTGTCTTCTACAATTGCAGCGTCCACAATTCGTAAGTGCCCCGGCCTTACTCAACTCCCTGCTCCTAGGATCTGGATTCATCCAGAAATAAGGAGACCCACTGCTCTTCCCAAGAGCCTCCATGTGGAGGAAGGACACAGGCCCTTTCTCTGGTGCCCACAGGTTAATAGGAGGACAATAGAAAGAGCAGAGAGTGCGAACCCAAGGGGTGGAGTGCTCCACATCCCCAGCCTCTTCCTCTTCTCTGAAACACACATTCCCTACATGATCTCCTTTCTGCCATCTGTTGGGGGCAGCACATCTCACCTGAAGAGCAGAGCTCAAGCACCATAGTCAAAGAAGAGAAAGGAGGAAAGAGGGCCCCGGGTGTGTGTGGGGGGTGGGTGGGTTGGGGGGGGTGGATCTAACACTGCCTGGGTACTTGGCTCTTCACAACCCCACAGCTGTAAGCAGTAGGCTGGTGGGGCTGAGAAAGGCAGAAAGGCCCTGGTGGGCAGCCTCTGGCCAGGGTCAGGATGTGGGACTCTGTCTCCAGCTTTGTAAGACTCGAGCATACATCTTCCACTAGCAGGTGTGAGGACAGAGGCTCAGGCTCTGGAGTCAGACTAGCTGGGAATCCTCACCATCCTCTGCCCCAGTGTCCTCTGTCAACGGGGACACTGTAGCACTCCTTCAAGATGTCACCCAAACACTCAACAGCTGGCACTGTAGGAGCAGTCGCTGACTGGAACATTGTGCTGACTTCAGCCCTGAATATTGGCCATGAAGGTTACCAGGTCCATTCTAAAAACAGCAGCATGTGGAACTCAGTCTTGTCTGTCGCCTTGGCATGGCTCATGGGCTGATCTCCAAAGCTCCACTCTCCTCTATGTGCAGGAGAGAGAGATGACTTGAAAGTCCTGTTAGGGCTATAGGTTTGTAGGATTTTTGGGTCTATAAATCTGGCATGGCAGCTGTGGACCCCATGTAAGGAGCCGTCCAGCATTCTCAGCCAGAAATGAGCTTCTGCAATGCTGGGATTCTCTTCCTGCTTCTTCCTGGAGCTTCCTCTAGCTTTACCATGTGGTGGCCTAGTCCCTCCCTCCTCCTTGCCCCTTTGGGGAAGCAGAGTAGGTAGGAGAATCAAGCATGAAATTTCCAATCTGTCCATAAAATGATTTTAAGCATCTGATACACACAAGGCAATATGTTTCTCAGTAGATGCAGAGGATACAAAAAGTAACACAACTCAAAGACTCAATCCCTGCCCTCCAGGGGTTGACAGTCTAGTGAAAGGGCTTCATGGTTCATGGGGTGTTGTAATACCCGAAGGCCAATGCTGTCCCAGGGAGAGGGCCCAGGGTGACCAACTCTGCCTTAGTCAAGGAGGTAGCCAGGTAGAGGAAGGGAGGAGGGCAATCCAGATGGAGGGATAATATGTAGGGAGAGGGGAACCTGGTCATGGCCAAAATACCAAACCCATGTCGGGACAGTGGACCCGGGCACCATGATGGGCTTAGCCTTTGTGTAGAGACATTTGAATTTTTGGAAAAAAAGAACCATGTTGGGTTTCTAAGAAATGTGGAGCTCCTGTAAACAGCCTTCATTTTCTAGGGGTCAAGAGTAGTGATGGGGTTGCCCACTGTGGAGGAACCTGTTATCCTGAGAGTAGCCTCAGTGCCTTCTTCTGTCTGGGTGGGTCCACATGGGTCCTTGACAGCTGAGACCAGAATTGATTTGAATTAAAACCTGAATTTGTATTTGCCCCAACTCTAATGGTCTTTCCAGACAGGCTCCTCCATCAACCTTATAATTCCCTCTTCAGCAAGGAAGATGTCACCCTGTTGGGGGTGGGAGGTGGGGGTGAGGGACCCCTGAAGGACCAGGGTTGTCAGCTATGTATGGGTCAGGGAGGAGGCCAGAGACTCATACCTTCCTGAGGACTTTGGGAGTAAAGGGATAGATTTATATAAGGCAGCAGTTCTCAACCTGTGGGTCATGACCCACAGGAACTGTATTAAAAGGTTGTGGCATTAGGAAGGTTGAGAACCACTGATATAAGGTCTGTTCTTCCTGAGCATTTGAGGTGGTTTCTCTTAATACTAAAAATATTTTGCTATACCCAAGGGACTCAGGCCCTCTGCTTTGAGCTCACCCAGATTCTGAATCTGTGCCCAGGTGTCTGTCCTGCGTGGAGAGCCCATACCGCTGCCACTGGTGTAAATATCGGCACGTCTGCACCCATGACCCCAAGACCTGCTCCTTCCAGGAAGGCCGAGTGAAGCTGCCTGAGGTAGGTCCCCACTGCCAATGGTGAGTGCCACTTGTGAGCAAACCAAAGCTTCTGGGTCAGCCCTGAAAGTTCAGTTATAGACAAAGATGTATGCCAAGTCATTCCAGCCAGAAGGACCCTCCACATACCAGGTTAGTTCTGGCATAATTCCAGAAAGGTGGGTGTCCTGTCATGTCCTAGAAATAATTGTAAATGCATTTTGTAAATGCAATTGTAAAAACCATTTCAGGGCTGTGTGTAGGCTCTTCAGCTGTTCCTCAGAGCACTGTTTATAGAGAAAGTCTAAGACCAAAGAGGGCAAGTTGAGCAGGAGAGGGAGAGAAATAGCATGAAAGGATGATCAACTTATGAACTAAAGTGGTGGTTCTCAAAGTATGGTTCTCACACAAGCAGCATCAACATCAGCATCAGCTGAGAACTTGCTGGAAGTGCTGTCTTGCACTGCACTCCAGAGTGCATGAATGAGAAACTCTCCAGGTGGGGCCTAGCAATTGTGGAAGCCCAGGCTTTCACAAGCCTTCCAGATGCTTCTGAGGCTCAGTCCAGTTTGAAGATTCCCTGAGACAGAGTTCAGCTCCAAGGCTAAGGCATCTTTCTATTCCCTTGAAAACTCTTCATCACAGTAACAAAAATGTTTGCTGCCAATGCTGTTGCCTCTCTTAGGATGCACATGTGTGGGCAAGGACTTGGAAGACACCAGGCATGAAGACACTTTGGGAAAGTCTTCTGTTGCCCAAACATGACAGTGTTTCTTGCACTCTCTCAGGCAGCATTGAGCTCAACAGGCTCCAGCTCCTCCCCCCCCCCAGTCTTGAATGTCCCTTCCCACCCCTTCATACACCCACACGGGTGACAAGACCATGTGGCAAGCCCCCCAGCTGTGAGAGCAGAGGACAGGCTTAGGAAGCAAGGGGCATGGAGAGGGCAGACAGGCCCACCCAGTGCCTCCACACACACCCCCAACACTTGTCACCCTACATTTGGCCCACACACTTCATGGCCAGAACAAAGGTGTCTGATAGCTAAGGCTGAAAGGGAAGAGCAATAGACACCCCATACCAACACGAGCTACGTTGGGCTCCTCTAGCACAGGGGAATGACTGCACTGTGCTTAGCCCTCAGAAAATCCCCCCATCCCAGTTAGCCCAGGCCCTGATGGCTGAGCGGGAGTTCACCAGGTGGAAAGTGGTCATGGCAGTTCATTTCAGAGGTAGCGGCCAGGAGTAGGGGAGTCAGGAGGGGATAGAATGACCCCTATTGAGTGGAGGAGCAGGGAGCAAATCAGATAGAGCAGCAATAGGAACACGCCCAGCCAGCTAATGGAGTACTGGGGACCTTTGAAATACTTCAGATAGGGCGATTGCTTTGCTTTTATTTTGTTCTTAGGACTCTCCGCACTTGAGATCTTTGCCCCACATACCTGTTGGGAAAGCTGAGAAAGGATAGGAACCTTTATCTTGACTCCCATGGAGTCCCTTGCAGGAAACAGGAAGAGATGGTAGAAACTTTGGACACAGACCCTCTCCCTGTCCAGCAGGGTGGGTTCATGACTGGAAATGGCTACTCTGGATTCACAATCCGGGCAAGAGACCCCTGGGTTGTCACTTTATAGAGAAAGGAAGGACAAGGGTTACATCTTGGCTTTTAAGTAGGACCGTGAATCTCATGTTCATGAGTCAGTTCTCTAGTTTTCTTTAACAAAGACAAAATGGATGTGAAGGTAATAATAGAGATGTGAGTGGGGATAGCTGAGGGTACACCCTTGGCATGCAGATGCTGATAAAAGGCTGCACAGTCCCATCAACCGAGCCAGGCCTTTGTCTTGGGGTGCGTGGACCCACCAGGGCTGCAAGCAGGGTTCTGGGAAGTATGCTTTTCTTGTTTCAGTCTGAAAGTTGCATATCCCTTGATGGGAGTTAAGACAAAGTGGTTTTCATCCTCTCTTCAGCTCTGCAGACTGGTAGATCTGGCAGAGGTGACACAGCAGAGAGCTTCCAGAATAAAATGAAAGCAAACACAATTGAGGGATCTGGTGCATTTCAAAGGCTTCTAATCATTTAATTACCTTGAAGAAGGTTTTCAAATTTCTGCTTTTTCTTTCTTGTTTGCTCCTCTTGTCCTAAATTTCTTTCTTTTAAATGTATAAAAGGAGCTTGCATCTGCTGCTCAGGAGGGGAAAAAGAACTAAAGAGAGTAAAATAAGCGCCCAACCTGTTTCCCAGTGCAATTCCGGGACCCTTCTAGAAGAGTGATGTCTTTTGGTACTCAGATGGCAAACTAGGCACAACGTCCTCTCTGTACTTCCCTGTGGCAAAGTCTGCTGGGGAGTCAGAGCATCTCAAGACCCCCAAGAAAGGAACTGGTGGGACAACCTTGGGCTATAGAGGGGCTGTGAACTGCACTGAGCTACTGCTGCTGTGGTTCATTCCTCCCCATTGCAAGGGGGCTGTGCTCTGGTGAGCCTCGCGTATAACTCCAGGGTGACTTGGAACGGCCAGGCCTCCCTAGCACACTGTCACATGGAATGAACTTTAGCTTCTCTTCACTTCAGTTGTTCGTCTATTCCACATGAAGGAAATGCAAAGGGTATGCTTCTGGTCCAGGAGTGGACTTTGGATTCCACCCAGCTCAGGACCAGGGCCATTTTGCATGTGAGCATGGAGGAGAAGCTGGAGGTGACCACCTCATGATGGTGGTTAGAGTAGCATCTTCCTAGAGAAGGTGCCAGGGAGAAATAAATACTTGTGAACTATTGACTGACTCCAGCCATTTTGAGTCAGGGGCCCATTATCAGAGGGAGGTCCTTGTTCTCAGGATTCAAAAGAAAGTCCTCAGATATAATGGAAGTATGATGATTTTTTTAATGTTGTTGTTTTGTTTTTTCTATTTTTACATTATATGTATACATGTATTTTCATATTATATAGTCTTGTGTTGCTTAACAGTGCAGGATGCATTCTTTAAAATGCATCGTTGGACGATTTTTGTCTTGCAAACGTTATAGAGTGTATTTACATAAACCTAGATGGTACAGCCTAGTACACACCTGGGCCATGGAGTATAGCTATTGCTTTTGGGCTACAAACCTGTACAGCCCACTGCTATAGTGAATACTGTAGGAAGCTGTAACAGGTAGAAAGCATTTATGTATCTAAACACATCTAAACATAGAAAATGTGGTACAATAATCTATGGGAGCACTGTCGTATAAATGGCAAGTAGTTGCCTAAAACATCATTATATGGAGCATGACTATATCTACCTCTAGGAAGAGAAAATAGCAGGAATAAGAAGTGAAAAAAAAAAAAACTACACAATTGAAAGGTGATTTTGCGAAAGCCCCTCTTCACGACGGTCCTTTCTCCCATCCAGAAGAACAGCTTATTCACAGCATGATACTCTGAAGTTTGCCTAGAATGTAACTGAGCATTCTTTATTACCCTAAGTATTTCCCATGCTCACGGCATTGTGAGAAGTTTAAAGGTGAATAAGACCTCTGTAGATCTGCATTTAGAGGCTTGTAAAATGGGGTCATTGGTCTACATGACTGCTGAAGTTCTGTAATTGTAAGTACAATAGAAACAAGCGGGAAATCCAAGCCCAAGAAGCGGTCTTACAGGGTGAGTAGCAAGGCTCAGGTCTACCAGTTGTACCTAACAGAGTGCCCCACGGGCCAGTGGTTCCCTAGATAGCTAGACCAAACCCACCCTCCTGAAATGAAGGTACGCCCAGGCCCCAGTGATTCTTCTCGAAGCTCCTGGGTTTTCATTTCCTTTCACCCTTCAAGTGGGGGAATACAGACAATGTCCTCTTATTAGCTAAGAGTAGGGCTGCCAGGTGGCTTTCATCTACCCAGCACCATCCTGCACCCCAGGAATGCTTTCATCTGTCATCTTCCATTTCAGCATTGGCTTTGTTGACTGTCACCGGGGATGTTGAATTACCTCTTTTTTTCCCCCTGAACAAAGAGTGTGTTCAGGTGAGGTTATTGGTCTGGAACAGAGAACTGGGTCCATCATTGTTATTATTACATTAATGGCAACTATTCCAGCATAATTACAATTATTAGAAATAGAATGCCCAATAACATATGTCATTTATAGTAACTATATTCCGGTTACAAGGAATGATTTTGTTTCAGCTAATGATGGCATTGTGATAACAGCCCTGGGTCTTCAGATCAGCTGCCAGAGCCTGGGTACCAAATAGCAGAGGGGGAGGTGAGGCAAGGTGCGACTGAAACAGGGGGCAATGTCCCCGAGTCCCCTGCTCCCCACAAGAGTGACCTTACTGGGGGGCAGCCATTGATAGCCATGCCCACACCTCTAATGAGCAGGAGGAGCCACTGTTCCCCAGGTGCTTTTGGAATCTCCTGCTCCTCCACAGATTGACCGAAACCTCCCCAAAAGCCCCAGCCACTTCATAAGAGTGATTCTTGTAGGGAACAAAGATGAAATTCCATAAAAAAGCAAACCTGTTGGCAAGACTGTGTCCTCCTCAGGTTATTTGTTTTTGTCTAAACTGAACTGCAAAGTGAAATCTGCCGAATCTCTGTTCTCTGGGCACTAGAGTGGGCAGGCTAGAGAGCTGGAACACATCTGGCCCAGAGGTGTGCAGGCTCACAGAGGAAGTTCCCCACACTGCTGCCCCTCTCCAAGTTCAACCCGTGTGCATTCTCCAGAGAACAGTTGTAAGATCAGAGGAGGCAAAATGAATCCCATTTGATTTACTAAGCTGTATTTGAAAGTTTCTCCCAACATCTCTTCCTACCCAACTCCCCGGAAAAGAAACCTGGAGCCAGTATTTGTATCATGAAATCTGGTGTCCTAAGGACCAAGTCCTTTCCAGGTGTGGAACATCCTAGCTCCTGGCCTGCAGCTTGGCATGCCGTCCAAATGAGCTCAAATAAGCCCTGTGCCATGAGACAGGGGCAGACCATGGGCATTTATTTACCCCTCACAGCCTGCCTCGCCAGTGAGTCCAGGTCCCTTCCTATAGGGGAGGTGTTCCTGGGATCCAGTGTAAGGCAAGAACCCCCCCCCACACACACACACACACATAAACACGCACTCTGCCTTTCACCCTCCTTGAGGAAACAAAGCCAAATCCAGCTAAAGAACTTGCTTCCCACCCATGCACCACCCCCCACTCCAGGTGTTAAGTTACTGGGTTGCCATTTCTCCAGACAACTGCACTTTCCATCAATCTCATCTGCCCCTTCCCCTTAAGGTTATGGGCATTTCCTTTTTGTATTATTACTTTGGGCTCCCTATAAACCAGCCCATCATAGATCACGCTAATGGCATTATAAACTTGAGAAACAGCAAGAAAATATATGGTGCATTACATTTTTGTATTGGGTGCCATGGTTCTGAGAAGGTGAGTGTAAATTTGGGGGATGGTTGGGGCATAGTCTGGCTTGTCTTTGCAATTGATGAGGGCTGAGATGACTTGAAGGTGGAGGGGCGACCTGCAAATCACTTATTCCTTAGCTGACCCCGGGTCCTATGCTCTCCCCAGAGTTCCATGTTCCCCCAATCTTGCTGTAGCAGTAAGAGAATTAGAGCCCTCGTCTTGTAAGCACACCAGGGGCTGTAAATTCATGGGCCTTCCACTCCTTCCCCAGGCAGCACTAGCCCTGAAGGCAGCCTTTCCTTTCCCAACTAGGCAGCATTCTTTATGTCCTTGTTCAATTATTTAAATATGTAACGAAAGCTCTGTAGAGAGCAGTCTCTGGCGTCCGGGACATGGTGGGTAGAAAGGCATCTTTCTCGCTTCCATACGTTGCCTTTGCATTCTTGCTTTCTGCAATTACAAGTGCCATGTTTATTTTGTGTGCATTTAAGTGGAGACCACAATGTGTGCCGGACAGCAGACCTGGAGGCACTGGAGCTGCCTTCTGAGTGGCGAGCCACTGCCACTGCCACTCCACACCCCCAGTCTGTCTTCACAACTCAGAATGTAGCCACAGGCAAAACAGCCTCCAAGGGAGCCCAGTGCTTATGATATGCATTTGTCTTCAGTCTTGTTGAATACAGGTGTTTCCATCCTCCAAGAGCTTTTGAATGAGAGTTCAGAGAAATAGCCTCCTTGGAAAGAGCAGAGCAGGACGTCTTTTGAGGAGCTTTGCAGGGAGGCTAGAGACTCGCCTATGGAGAAAAGTGACTAAGATGATTGGGCAAAAAATATTGTGCGCTTCTTCCGTGTAGGAACTGAGTAAGACCACCAGTGCCCTTAGTATTAAAATTGTAATACTCATGATACATGTATACCGATAACATTTGTGATCTTGTATGCTGATTGTATCTCTTGTAATTACAGAAGTTGAACATGTCTTTAGTATTGCAATTTTAATACAGTTTTTTCCTTTCTTAAAATGTGTATACATTTTTTGACAACTTCTGTATATGTGTGCTGCTATGGAACAATACAGCACAAAGGAAAATACATGGAAAGTGACAGAGATGGTGGGATGTACAGGGGAGGTGATTCTTGGGTCAGGAACTAATCCTGGGTTAACTGTGATAAAGAGAGTCATAATTCCACTCTGCCTACCAGAGCTGGTACCCAAATGGATGATGCCAGGTTGCACCTTACCTGGGTTAACTGTGATAAAGAGAATCATAATTCCACTCTGCCTACCAGAGCTGGTACCCAAATGGATGATGCATTAAAATATTAAAGTATGTCCCTCCTGACAGCTACCTCCAGGAGGCCTATCTTCCTCACAAGACCCCCTTCTTCCCTAATCCCTCCAGCATGCGTATAGCTGGTTGGTCCCTTTGTGCCCCCTGGGCAGGAATTATCATCCCCACTTTAGAGAGGGGAAAATTGAGCTTTGAAAAGATTATATAATGATACATCCTAGGTTACCTGTTGGGTTTATGATGGAACTGGAACTAAAAGGAAAACAAACTGTTCTCTGTACTTAACACTGATGACACATGTGTGGGCAATGTCCCCATAGAGCAATTTTCAGTCTTTTGCAGATACCACCTGGTAGCTTAAAGTGCAAATCAATTCTGATGCCATCTCCCTGGAGTTACCATCGGATCCCTCAAGTTAAAGGGCTCAGTCCCTTGAGCCTGCTCCTACTTCAGATACTAATCTTAAGTCTGAGGTTGTTGCTTGCACTTCTGACCAACCAGCCATAAACTCACTCACGTTTACTGGTTTATTATGAAGAAAATTACAGAGGATGCAGATGGCCAGCGAGAGGAAGCAGTTCACAAGTGTGGGGAAAGGGCAGGGAGCTCCTGTGCCCTCCACAGACACGCCACCCTCCCTGCACCTGGGAGCTCATTGAGCCCCTTCATTCAGGGTTTTTGTGGAGGTTCCTTTAAGTGATTAAATCATTGCCTATTGGTAACTGACCTCAATCTGCAGCTCTCTCTTCCCCAGAGTGCCAGGTCCTCCCATCACATGGTGGTTCCTCTGGCAATGTACCCTCCTCCTTTGAGAGTTAGCACATCAGCATAAACCCTGGTGTAGTTGGAGTGGGCTTATTATGAATGACAAAAGATGCTCCTCTTACCCTAATTACTCAGAAAAGTCCATGGGTTTTATTTTATTTTATTTTATCATTTATAGAATGAAAATTTTATTTATTTGTTTTGGAGGCATCCCAATAAGTCCATCAAAGAAAGTTTTAAAGAGTGGGCATGGGTGACCTTCACTGTCTAGCGTAGAAGCCTCTGCCAGTAGGCAGAGACAAAGACTGTATATTTCTTAAGATGCACTATCCCAGGGACCATAAAAGCCATCTAGTGTAAACCAACCGCATCATTTCATGGGTGAAGAGACCCAGTAAGTTCAAGGGCCTTGCCCAAGTCCATGTGCTTGGCTGGCAGATCTGTCTCTGAGCATCCAGCTTGTGAGTGGGCACACAGCTCAGGATATGTGAACTAAAATATAATCTTAAGTTTCCCAGCTGACTGAATGGACCCCACCTTGGCCAAGGAGTTCCCAGATAAAGCTGAGTTGCTGGCTATGAAAAGGTAGGTCAGAAGGGGGCCTCATCATGCCCACTTCCCTCCTTGGCAGTGTCCTTGGTAACTCACTAACAGGCCTAGTGCTATACAGGGCAGGGCTTGAACCACACCTGCAGATCCTCAATTTACTTCATAGATGATTTCAGTCTGAGTATATTGTATGCCTGGTGCCTTGCCTTTGATTAGCAGACTTTCTTAACTTAAAATATTCCAAGCCTTTAAATAAAGTTTCATTTCTTTAATCAATTATAAATCAAAGGATCTTTAAACCCCCCTATAACTTGTAAGCCCCTACTTTGAGATGCCCCATCTTTTCAGGCCAAACCAATGTATGCGTTATTCCTTCCATGTATTGATTTATAACTTTACCTATGATTCTTGTCTCCGAATAATGTATAAAACTAAGCTGTAACCAAACCATAGCAAGTTCATTTTCTCAGGCTTCTTGAGCATGGCTCCAGGTCATGGTCCTCATACTCATAGGTTCAGAATAAACCTTCGGATTCTTTTCCACTGACAGATGCCACCTCCCAGAAGAGGAGGCTACCATTATGGGAGCAGTGGCAGGACCTGGAGCCTCTCTTCCCTTCCTATGGCCCCTCATGTCTGGGGTACCTGGAGCTGTTGAAGTTAGTCAGGCTCCACACAAGATGTGTACTAGGCTGGACAAGGGGAAAGTGGGAGCCACTGGGTGTTTATGGGAAGATGCATGAAAGGACAGAGGGAGAGGGGTCCCTTGGACATGAGGTGGGACATGATGAGAGATGGAAGGCAGTCTAGGCCAGAGGAAAGATAAGGAAAAAACATCTGCTGCATAATTGCTCACTCTCTGCTGACACTTTGTATGCATGTGTTCGTGGAATGCTCCAAAATGGTCATTTGGGGAGGAATTTTGAATCCTTATTCACAGTTAAGCCAAACAATGGTAAGAGCACATTTCAAAAGTCTGAAGTGAGCAGAGGAAGCCAGACCTGCCCCCCGTTACATGGTTCCCCAGCCAGGCTTTCTCTGGTTGAGAACAAGGTCTGGATGCCCTGAGCCCCTGGACCATGGAACAGGCCTCAGCCTCCAGGCAGGAAAGAGCATGGAAGTTTCTCTGAAGTGCCCCCCAGTGTCAGATCTGTAGGAGATTTTGCATTTGGAATCTCAGGGAGAGGGAGGTCAGAATCTAGGAGGCTGGGGCAGGGAAGGGACAGTGGTGGAATGGACCCTCCATGCTTTGGTGGCTGGGGAAAAAATTACCATTTTACATTTCAATTAGGAGGAACTCTGGGGTCAGTCAGTAGCCACTAGAGGAAAATAGGCCTACCCCAGTCCTAGACCTCTCCAATTATTATTAATGAACTTACTTTCAGTGCTGCCAACCTTTTTATATGCAAACTAGCCTTTATAGGGCCACTGGTAATCAGGACTCATTAGAGAACTCATCACAAGCCTCGGTGAGAATTGTGCAGGCAACGAGAGAGAGGCTTTTGCTTCTGTCCATCCCCTGGACAAGAGCAGTCCAGCCCCCAGGCCAGCTGCAGAGGGTTCCTCAGTTCCCGAAGCCCCCTGGACTCAGATGATCCCTGCTGACTCACTAGCCTGTCCAAAGGCGTCCTGCCCACCTGGGAGCTTGCCCTTCTCACTCAGGGCAAGAAGCATGGTGACTCAGGTAGCTGGCACCCGAGTTGTTCAACTCAACTGCTAATACTGCGCCATTGTTTCTCCCCTCTCCGCCTCAGTTTCTCCTTTGCAAAGTAGAGGTTGATCAGAGGACTATCAGATTCCCAGCATCCTTAGTCAAGGAGATGACTGCTCTAAATCATGGAATCATGACTGATGATGAAGATGGACTAGGCCTTGGAGTCCACCCAATTGATACACATGGAAATTGAGTTCCAGTGGGGAGGTGATGTGCTCACAATTCCATAGCTCATCAGAAGCTCCCTGGGCTCTAGAACTGGCCCGAGTCTTCTCCCTCAAGGCCTCAGTCCTGTGATGGTGCAGGTTTCCAGGACACAGGGACTCATGTTTGCTGTGGGACCCAGGAGAAACAGCTGCCAGTTGCCTGGTTGCCTGGGACCCTTCCCATCAGCCACCCTCCCCACTTGCTGGTTTCCTGTCTGTCTTACTCTGCGGAGAGTAGCCCCTGCATTTCAGTGGTGAGCCTGTGATGAAAGATCCTCAGAAAGGACATGTGTGTCATGCTTTTGATGGTCACCCTGCCCAGAAGCCATCTGTCTTAGCATTCCTGGACATTATCACCTGGGAGGCATCTGGGGGGTGGTGTGCCTGACATAGGGGGTACCTGGGCCCTGCATATGTCACAGGATGCCTCACTTATACCCATGTCCAACAGGCCCAGACTGTGGCTCTCTCACCCAGCGCCTGTGAATCCAGCACACACCAGTGTCCACCTTTTAGCTGGGCAGAGCACCCACCCTCCTTCCTCTGGCCCCATTCTCTCCCCAGCCCTCCATGCACACAGCTGACATCCCCTAGAGAAAGGCCTGTGACTCACTGTCTCCATCTCCGAAGACTGTCTGGGCCTCAGGCTCCAGGGTTAAGCGTGCCCCTTGCTGCATCCAAAAGGAGCTCAGCACATGTCTGATCTGAGAGGCTTTTCTTTGGTTCAGAATATCCCCAGAGTTTAGTCAGAAGCTTCTGGTTTTAAAATGCCCATAGGGCCAATTCCCAAGTATTCCCAGATACCAGACTCAGCCCAGTAATGAGAGGGCCCCCACCTCCACCCTGCCCCAGGGTGGGGCAGACTCACATTCCGGAGGCAGAGTGAGGCGCAGGGCTCTGCCTGGCTGTGGGGCTTCTTCATGCCCATCTGTGTCCATCCGTGGCAGCCTGGAACTTGCCTGGCAGACAATCATCAGTCCACAATGGGACACATACTCTCCGGCAGGGACGTCTCTGTGAGGGTAGACCAGGAGTGTCAGGCTCTGGAGAAACGGGGCAGGCATGGAAACTGAAGAGGTGAGGATGGCTCTGTGAGGAAGGGCCTCAGATGAAACACTGGGACCTGGGCTTTCTCAGTCCCATCCCTGCCCCACCAGGGCTGGGGTGGGCACGAGAACCTGGGGCCTCCTGTGAGTTCGTCTGAGGGAAGGCGGAGCTGGGGACACCCAGATCATGTCTACAGGCCCTTCTTGGCCCTTCAGCTTCTGGGCTGCCCAACCTGAGCCTGCCCTCTGTCCCCAGGACTGCCCCCAGCTGCTGCGAGTGGACAAGATCCTGGTGCCCGTGGAGGTGATCAAGCCCATCACTCTGAAGGCCAAGAACCTCCCCCAGCCGCAGTCGGGGCAGCGCGGTTACGAGTGTGTGCTGAGCGTCCAGGGCAGCGAGCAGAGGGTACCGGCTCTGCGCTTCAACAGCTCCAGCGTGCAGTGCCAGAACACCTCTGTGAGTCCAGCCCTGTCACTGTCCTCTCCTTGGAAACAAACTGTCCCTCCTCCCTACTTCCCTCCACCCCACCGGTACCACGAAGGCCTTTCACACCTGCCCTGGTCTGAGCCACCATGCATCTGGCCCTAAGTGTGGCCATGTTGAATGAGGGTCCTCTGCCCAAGACAGGGTGAAAGGGACCACAGGACCAGCCAGGGGCTGTCGAGCCCTGTTTGCAGGCAGATTTGGTGCCCCAGGAACATTTGTGTCCATTCTCTTTCTTGACGGAAGGTCTGAAAACCCAGGGTCCTGCCCTCCCACCAGGTCTGACCTGAGTATGTCATTCAAGCCGCAAAAGTCCCCAATTGCCTTCATACCTACATGGAGGCTGTTTCCCTGCAAAGAAGGCTTCTAAGACAGGCTAAACATCAGCCAAAGGGAACTGGCCGGGAGGGAGAAAGCTGGCCAGGGGGGAGGGAGCGGGCCAGGAGCACACTGCCAGGATCAGCGCAACCCTGCCCAGTGTTCAAAAATCCATGTTAAGCCACAGCCCTGCCCCTCAGGATGCGGACCCCGTCTGCCTGATTTGTAGGTTCCCCATGGTGAGGCCTACCTGCCATCCTGTCCTGCCACCTGCCTGCTCTTCTGCCCTGTTGCCCTTCCAGACACTGCTCCGGTTTCTCTCATTCTCTTCCTGATCAACTTTCTCTGTGCCCAGAGACTCAGAGGAAAATGGATTAATAATATTTTCAAGTTATAAGAAACCTTACAGTTCTTCTTTATTGTACAAAAGAGAAAACAGAGGCCCAGAAGCAGGGGCAGACACTTACACAGGGACTGACACTTACGCAGTTTGGGGATCCTCTTTAAGATTGACATATAGGTACAAATTTAGACGCTTGGGCAGGCCTTAGAAGGGGCTGTGTGAGCAAGTGTGGGCCCTGGAGCTGGAGCTCTGTTTGCTTTGGGAAAACGAGCCCCCAAATCTATTAGAAGGTAGGTACCTTGCCTAAGACTGCCCAGCTAGTGAGTGGCAGGACTGGCCTGGAGTTAGCGTCCCTTCCCATGTCACACTGCTCCCCATTCATCATTCTCCTTGCTGCCGGGAACTTACATGCAGTGTCTGTGTTTGCAGATGTGATACAGAACCAGGAGAGTCCCAGACAAAGGACCCCTGACAACAGTCTGCTCTTCCTGCAGGGAGAGGTATAAACTGAGCTCAGAGAGGCCATACACTTGCCCAAGGGCAGTCAGCTTTACGGGCACTGAACTGGTTACTGATCCCACAACCTATGAAACCCCAGATGTGTCCCTACAGCTTCCCAAGTGCACATCCCCCTGTCCTTTGGCAGCGGGTTTTTTTTTTTTTTTCTTCAGACTTCTGCAGCACTCCAGATTAACCTGCAAGCAAAGGGGATATTAAACACCTCCTATTTCCTCATAAATCCTGAGGCCAAGCAGACCAGCCTCATGGGGTTTGGCTCAAGTAAATCTCTCCAAAATAAACTCCTTGGGGGAAGAGACCCACATTTGGGCCTCACATTTGACTCAGCAGAAGGTCAGTAGGGATTTCAAACAGTGGGGATTTCAGCCTCGTTTCCTGGGAGAAGCTACCCCAGGGCTCTGGAAGGCAGCAGGAGGAAGGATGGAGCCCGTGGCCTCGGATGGCCATGCTCTTGGATGGCTGTACCCTCAGTTCCCCAGGAAAGGGATGCAATGGTCAGGAGACTTAGGCTGATTCCATTAAATAGACATGGGGACGCAGGTAATAACATCAGTGGGTCCTATAAAGCCCTTGGTCAGAACTCCCTCCATGCCCTGGGGACTAACTTTAGCTTCCAAGAATCTCCCTGGGACCCTGTGCCATTTTAGTTGCTGCCAGAATTGGAAGCAGATTGTGTTGGAATGTCTTCAGCATTTCCTACATCAAGAGCTGCCTGAATGAGTGCTTGGCCGTCGCAGAATACTCCCCAAATGTGAGAGCGAAATCAGAGCCTCCTGGGAACACGGGCACAGACAGGATCTCAGAGGTCCCAGGCCAGTGAGAGCCATGTACTCCTCTGTGGTACCCTATAGGGTACCTGGTGCTGGCACCAGGTCAGCACCATGGGAAGAAGAAGGGTGCCACTGGGCCTCAGTGTGGCATCTGTTTGTCTGATGTTGTATTCTTGGGATTCAGCAGGTCACACAGCTCCTCACATGAGAATTTCATATCTGGAAGCCTAATGCCCCAGGGTGCAACAGACAATTCTCCTTCTGGCCCTTGGTGACACTGGTCCTGGAGGCCTGGATCCTGAGGCCCCACCACCAGGGACAGGCCTGGCTCCAGAGGAGTCCCCTCTACCTAACAGGACCCACTGGAATCACATGGCTTGGGAGGGCTCGGCTCCGAGTTTTCCTAGATGCCTCCTTTTTCTTTAGGGGCTGTGCAGTTCCAGTTTAAATGCTGCTCTGAGCCAGGATGTGGCTTGCCACCAAGTGACATTTAAAAAAAAAATCTCTGGGCCATTATCAGGGCAAGCCTCCCCCACCATAGTCATAGAAAGCAAGGTATCATTAGACAGGAGCAGAGAGAATTTCTACTTGATGCTGTTACAGGTGGGGTCTCCAAGGCCCAGAGAAGGCAAGTGACCATGCCAAGGTCATGCAACAAGTACAAATCTGAAACAAAACCAAGTTTCACAATATACCCCTTATTACAGATTGGGCAATCAACAGCAGCAGAGAACTCCTTACCCCAGCATTGGTGTCATTGCCAGAAACAGGGTCTGCTTGGCCCCCAGAGAGGGTTTTATGGAAGAAGAAATTGATTCATGGTCCGAAATCCATGAGCAGTCTGGAAAGGGGTTATCTAACAGAGAAACCCCTGGACCTGTGACTGCAAAAAGATGACAAAGGAGGTAGCAGAGCAGAGAAAGAAGAGGAGACACAGGAAAACTCAGTATGGACAATATGCTGGACGGCATGGATGGTGGAGGGGACCCCAGCCCCACTCGGTGGGTTAGGTCCTGGCAGCAGCCTCCACGGGCTGATGGGAGGTGGGCAGGGCAGGCCCACAGGCAGCAGCTGGGAGGAGCAGCTGTGGGCAGCCATGGCCTACTTTAGACCAAGGCTCCAGGAAAATGTCAAGTGCTGCTAATAATAGTGCCCCACCACCACCTCTCCAGCATAGGCAGTCACAAGAGCGAGTGGGCTGCAAAGGGCATCTGGCTAGTTAGAGTGCTGGCCCTGAACTTTAATAGGCCACTCTGGCCTCTCCTCTTCTTTGGCCACTTTACTTTTTACCACGTGCGAAACAGTGGGGAGAGCAATAGGAAGAGAACCGCCCCTCTCCCTCCTTTCCTGGACCATGGGCTGAGACGGGGTCTGTTGAGCCTTTTAGAGTCACAGAGGTGGACACAGCACACCTGCTGGTTTCCTGTGTCTGTTGTGTTGTTCCCATTAATTTGTCCAAATGGTTATATTTTCCAGCAAAATGTCTGAGAGCTCAGGACAAGGGAGTGATTAGAAGCAAGAATGTCTCAGTTCTATAGAGATGTCCTCTCACTTTAGGAGCAGCACCCAGGGCTCACACTTTCCCAAGGCCATGGGGAAAGTCTATTAGCCTAGCCATGGTGGACAGACCCTGACTGTGATACTCAACCTCCTGGCCTCCAGGAGCCTTTAACTTGTCCTCCCTTAGTGCTGAGCTTTGCACAGATTAACTGCCTACTATAGACAGCTGGTAAATGCTAAATGGAGTGGAGGGTGGGGTTATAGAACCAGTAGTCCAGGCTCCCCAGCTGTCAGAGAAAGCAGAGGAGATGCCCCCGCCCCACCCCTCCAAATGACAGAGACTTCTCTAAGGACCTAAGGGAGGTGGGGCAACTGGGGTCAATTATTTCTATAATATTTCATAGTTGTGATTCCAAGATTGGGAGAAAAAGAAAGCAGTGTTCAGCACATTTGATCCTTCCGGCCTTTTTTATTTTCAATTTCCTTCAAGAGGAAAATTCGTGCATGCACACACATGCACAGCAGAGTGCTAAGTGTTCTCACACGCACATGTCCCCACATGCCTCCAGGGTCTGGCACATGAACAGTGAGCACGTGGCTGCTGTTGTTATTACACACAGACACACAGGGAACACAGATGGACCTTTGCACAGTGTCCCTAAGTACATACATGGATTAAAATGCACAATATATCTGAGTGCTTACACAGGCTGTGTACTCAGAGCATTCTATGCATGAACTTGAATCCTTACAACGTCCAGTGAGCTGTGCACTGTTTTTAATTCGCACTTTACCAATGGGGGAAACTGAGCCTTGTGTCATTTGCTCACAGTCACACAGCTGATCACTGGCAGAACCATTCTGTAGCACCGTGTGTGTCTGATGTGTGTGCATTTATGGGCACAGGGATGACACGGAAATGTGTGCTAACCTCTTCTCAGGTCACACGCAAATAATTTGTGCCCATGAACACTTACACATGCATGTACACACGCAGAAGTATTTTGCCTTTGTTTCTGGGGGTTTAAGTCCTTCCCGAGAAAAAGCTTAAAGATCTGTTGATCTTCAGCCAACACACCCCTACTCACTGCCTGCTGGGGCCGGGCCAGACCCAGGCCTGAGAGCAGAAGCTGGGCTCTAGTCCTGGCCTGGCTACCAGCAGCAGCCCCGTGGGAAGCTGAAGCTCTGCCCACCCCAGCACAGCCTCTGGGAGATCAGACGGTCTCAGGCTGGGGCCAGAACAAGCAGCCCTTCCCACTCTAGTGGCAGCCCTGCCCACCTTTCCCCATGGGGACCTGTGAGGAAAGAGGGGAAGTGGCTGGAAGAGGGAACAGGAAGAGGGGCTTGGAAGTGTGCACTCTCTCACTCTCTCTCTCTCCCACCCCATACACACACACACACAAGGGAGGGGACTCCTCTCCCTACACACCTCCCCCTCCCCTGGGGCAGTCACCCACCCACCTGCTTCTCCAGCTGTAGCCAGCACCAGGATCACAGGGACACTCTTTCAACAAGCTCCCATCTCCAGAGAGTCCCATTCAGCAGGTTGGGATGGGCCCTGCAACCTGTACTTTCATAGGCCCCCTAGGTGACTCTGATGACGGAGTCCCCACACCACTCTGAGAGCACCAGTGAAAAGGTTGTCTGAGAAAACTCAGGACAACTGAGGATGACCCAGCCTGCCATGTACACAGAGACTTCAGCTCTGGGGAGTCTATCCCCGAGTTACACAGCGACTGAAGTTTCCACCACTGCTCCTGAGGGACTAGGAAGCCCTGGCCCGGGTGGCCTCCCCCACAGGAGAGAGCTTCTGTGTGAGCGGGGAACAAACCACCTCCATTGTGGGAATGGGGTGCTGCCTGGCCTGGGCCTGTATCGCCAGGGAGTGAGTTAAAAATTCTGTACTTGAAGGCAGAGTGTGAGGAAGGCCACAGCATGTCTGTTTCTGCTGCTGTCCGAGACATGGCACAGCATGTTCACGGGGGAGGGCATTCTGCAACCCTGAATTCAGGGTGATGTCCTAGTCCGAGGATTGTAACGTCTCCTTTAGCAGCTTCTAGGAACTGGCTGAAGACCTATCCCTGCCCAGTGGCAGAGGCCTGGACAGTAGCCCCCTAGGATCCTCACAGGCGTATATTCCCACCACCTTCCTATGCATGAAGGTGCTTTGGTACTCCCCACTACCCCCAAACTCAGCCCCTTCAAATTTTAAGTCTGAGTTAAGAGTTCTCGGGCTCTTCAAACACAGCTTCAACGCAGCCCCCTGTACTAACCCCTTTCACCACATCACCAGCCCTTTCTCTGAGAAAATCTGTCTCAGTGCCATCCCTCCTCCCAGCCCCTGTGGTGGGTGGGGTGGGATGGGGCAGAGTCTGATAATGAGAAAATCACCAGGTAGGGGTTGAAAATGCTACCAAGGGCAGTCTCTGGGTTCCCTCCACTCACCCTCTATCCCCGGGGCTAGGGCAGGGTCTGCTATCCCGAAGGCAGAGGGGGCAGGCATGCTGGGGACTGCTCCTCCACCCACACCCCAGAGGCACCTTCCCTGCTCTTCACCCTCCACCCCCGCCTTAGCCAGGCCAGGTCACGCATGGGAGCAGGGCACCAGGGGACAATATGCAAATCTACAGGCAGCTCCCAAAGGCGGCAGCCAGGCAGGAATCTGGGTCTGTACCCAGCTGTGACCCCCTCCAGCCTTCCCACTGCCCCCTTTATTTCTTAGTCTCTGCAGTGCTGCCCGTGTCTTGGTCACTTCTCTCTAGGTCTTAAGTAGGCAATCCACCTACCCTGGACATTTCTTGGAAATTCGTTTTCTGATCTAATTGCACCCACCGCAGGACCTAGTGGCCAGGGTTGCCCTGGGCAACCAGGGAGGAAATGGGCTCCTCTCTCCATTAAGTGTCCCGGGAAAGCCCAGCTGAGTGGAACAGGTCTCCTCTCTGAGGCCCACAGGAGGTGACTGATCACCCGGCTTCTGAGCCGTACCCACATGGGCTCAGAGCCCAGGTCCCAACCCAGGCCCTTTGTTCCGTGCTGCTTGTGCATACAAGCCTGTGTGTGCACACACATGTGCATACAGGTGTGTGTGTGTGTGTGAGCACCGTGCATACGGATGTGTGTACATGCCTCTGCATACAGGTGTGTGTGGGCATGCAGGCGTGTGTGTGCACACTTGTGCATACAGGCTTTGGTGTGCACTCGTGTACACACACTCATAGGCACACCTGCATGGTCTTCGCCAGTCCTTAGTCCTGTGAGCTCTTGAGGGCCCAGGCCACCCTGGAAATCTCCGTGACCCTGCTTTCTCCTTCCCTCCTGCCCTGGCTGGCTGCAGTACTCCTATGAAGGCATGGAGATCAACAACCTGCCCGTGGAGCTGACAGTTGTGTGGAACGGGCACTTCAGCATCGACAACCCAGCTCAGAACAAAGGTGGGGGAGGGCTGGCCCTGGTGGGGGAGGCCAGGGAGGGAGGAAGCAGCCCTGCCCCGGCAGTGCACTCTGCCCCCACTTCCCAGTAGCTGTCCCTCTGAGTCCCCCACTTCCCAGTTACCTACTGGGCAGGGGCTCTGCAGGGCTGGTGACTTCTGGTAGGAATGTGGCATGAGTAGGACTTGGGGGAAGGGCTGCTGAGTGCTGAGAGTGCATAGAGGTTCGTGACTGCCCCATGCAGTTCCTCTGCTCAGGCCTGGCATTTCTTTCTTCTTTGCGTCAGAATGGCTAAGGGGGCACAGCTGCCCTGGTGTCCTACCACCCAGGTTGGGACTGCGCTCCTCGTCCCTCTCCTGCCCCTCCCAGCCCCACCCCACCCCACAGCACCCCTTGCCCTCTGCCCCCTGCAGTTCACTTGTACAAGTGTGGAGCCATGCGTGAGAGCTGCGGGCTATGCCTCAAGGCCGACCCAGACTTTGCGTGTGGCTGGTGCCAGGGCCCAGGCCAGTGCACCCTGCGCCAGCACTGCCCTGCCCAGGAGAGCCGCTGGCTGGAGCTGTCGGGTGCCAACAGCAAGTGTACAAACCCCCGCATCACGGAGGTAAGTGGGGTTGGGCCTCCAGCCGGAGTAGGCACGCCCGGGGCCACTGCACCATGCCCTGCTTGGACCAAGGCCCAGAAACTGCCCAGCCATGGGGTCCGTCACCACAGTTGGGCTGCACTCAGTTGTTCTTCCTGGTCAAGCAGATTATTAGACTTCCTGCCTCGCTAGGAAGCTAGCTTCCCTGGAAGCTTAGGAAGCTTAGGCTTGAATCAGAGAATCTTCCCTTATAAAGGGGGTCAACTGCCCTGATAGAGGCGCCCTGTGAGCTGGGTCCAGTACATAGTCCTCACCTGCTCTTCTTCCTTTTGTCTCTGGCAGTCACAGAGGCAGCCTCTCCAAGGGCTGGCCAGTGGGAAGTGGCTGCATGGGGTCCAGGGGGCAGAGCCCAGCCCTGGGACAAGGGAGAAGGTCACCATGGAGAGGACTTAGCACTCTCCCAAAGCAAGCTTTAAACCTTTGCAGTGACAGCACCATCTTTATGTCTTGAGTTGTCAGGCAAAGGAACCCACAGTTCAGGATGGAGCACAGTTCAGGAGGACCATGGGGACACAGGCTGTGGAGCAGAGACCCAGTGAGGGGCACAGGGATGAGGCAAACCTGCAGATATTTGGGTCACAGAGAGCAGGGTTTGAATCCAGGACCCACCAGCTAACTGCTGGGTGCTTAGGGATAAGTCATCACTGTCTCATCATCTCAGCATCCTCATCTGTGCGGTGGGTCTGAGCACCCATCTCATAGGGGAGGTACGAGAATTACATGCATGTACATGTGTGCATATAAAGTGCCCTCGTGCTGTGTCCAGCCCTTGGGACCCTCCTCATTCATCGTCATTGACATCACTGCCAGGGATGACTGAGCCAAGGGAATCACTGTCTCTGGGGTTGATTTAAGTAGCCCCATCCCTTCACCTCCCCACTCCCCAGTCCCAGCAGAAAGACCACCAGCTACTGCCCTCCTCTGTGGCTGGGGTCCCTTGCTTCCCCCTTAAAATAAGGACGAGGGGTGCATGTCTCTGTCCACACGTTCCTCCACAGCGGGACCAGGTCTTACCTCTGTGCTTCTAGCACAGGGCTCAGCACGTAGTAGGTATTCCAGCACTCTTCGGGTGCTGGTGATGCTTGTGAGGCAGCCAGGGCGGGGCAGAGAGAGGAGAAGAAGAAGGAAGCTCAGGCTGTAGTCAGTGAGCAGCAGGGACACCCTGGTCGCTGGCTTTGTGCAGTTTCACAAATGCACACATCCTCTGATGACCTAACAAGACAGTCACAATCACAGGCCTTCTGTGTGTGCGGTACCTTCCAGCGTGCACAGACCCTCATGCCCGCCACTTTATCTGTCCTCACAACCATCTGTTTGTTTTGTTAGGTTCCTGGGGCTGCCCTCACAAAGCACCACAAACTAGGCAGCTTGAGCAACAAAAATGTAATGTCTGGCAGTTCTGCAGACAGATGTCCAAGGTCAAGTTGATAGCAGGTGGGTTCCTGCAAGGGCTGGAGAAAGAATCTGTTCCAGGTCTTCTCCATGGGGGGCGTCTGCCCTCCTCCATCTCTGTGCCCGAAGTTCCCCTTGTCACGGGGTCACATTGTACTAAAGCTCACCTAAATGACCTCACTTAAACTTGATTGCCTCTGTAAAGACTTTCTTCAAATAGGTCACACACTGATGTAAGTACTAAGTGTTAGGACTTCAGTGTGTGAATTCAGGGGAAGCACCATTCAAACCTGTAATTCCTGCCAAGGCCAAGGGTATTATCAACCCTCCCCAGACAGAGACCAATGCTCAGAGAGGCATGTTAACTCTACCCGAAATGCAATTAATGATGCTGAGGCCCAGGTCTCTTGATTCCTAGATGGATGTTCTCCTGTACTGTAGCTGTAAAACCTCGCCCCACGCTCACCAGTTGTGCCCATGCACCAGGGATGTGTAAAAGCAGGAAGGGTCTTGGCTTTTTTGAGTGAACAGCCTCACCCAACAAAGTGCCTCTTGGGGTGTCCCTCACAATGTGCCCACATGTCAGCCCTCCACCTCCCACATTCCTGGTCATCTAGATGCTGAGGGTTGGTCTCAGCCCGCATGTCAGTCTCCTGCACATGACTCTCCAGCTGGGGGAGAATATTTGCACATTTAACCGCAGAATGACCAGGAGACAGGTGGACATCTTTCTCTTCTCCCCACTGCCCCAACCCCACAGCCCGCCATCACTCTCTTCCCACCCCTCTCACCCCTGCACCTCCTCTGTGGAACCGCTGCTCTCAGAGCCCATAATGAGAAACCCTCCCTGGAGGCTGCCACACACAGCAGCTAATGGTGTGTCTGGTGCAATTGGTGAGACTTGATTTTTCCTTGGCCTGAGCCCAATAAAATCACAGGGAGGAGATGGCAAATTAAACAACTCTCCCTGCGTCGGAGGCTGTCTACTGCCTGCTTGCTGGTATCAGCCCTGGGGGAACCTGGGGAGCTGAGGACTGAGCCAGAGATAAAATGCCTTCTTTATGATGACAAAATAGGGTTAGAGTATCATGGGGACGCTGCTGTCAGGTGCCACAGGTGCTTTGGGGATCAGCTGGGCAGGCATTTGGGAAGAACATACACTCCCCCTCCCTCCCGCCTTATCCACATCTGTCGGTCTCTGTCACACAGAAAGGGGCACGGATCTCCGGGAAAGCTGTTTCTCTATTACAACAGGGATGTGCTTGTGCAAATGCAAGTGGGCACTGTGGCGTGCCCACTCACAGAAGGCCCACCTGCAGACAGGATAAGTGGAGGAGGCAGGAAGTAGCCTCACCTGGAAAATCTATCACTGGGACAGCCCAAGATACCTCCCCCACCTGTCACCCTCACCCCGGGATGGTGTCCTCAGCTGTGACCATAGCTGTGACCCACAGGATGGGGAGAGGAGGGTATGCTGGAAGGGCTTCTTGTACTGCAGCCCCACTGATGTTGGCCAGGATCCAGGCTGCTGCTCAGAGGCACAGGAATGGGGGCCAGCCCTCCTACAGTCTACAAAGTATGGCATGTCACAATGAGACGTGCTAACTGTACAGGCCTCCTGACGTTCCAATCATGGGTTCCTCATGCTGATGGTGACCTCTTAGGAGGGAAAGCCAGTCATTTTGGCCATCGAATGAGGGTAAAGTCCAAATTGAACCCAAATTCCTGAGCCACCAAGCCAAATCATGAAGGCAAAAGGGTTGTAAGAAATGCTTATGCAACTCCAGAAAGATGTTTGGACAGTTGTGGGTCCCTTTGCAGTGACAACTCAAGAGAAAAAGGTGGTGCTGTCACTGTAGAGACCACAGGGAGAGATGAGACATGGTCCCAGCTCACAGAGACTCAGGATCGGAAGGGGGGAGGGGGGCTGCAAGAGGGAATGATAAGGAACAAGAGACCAGTAATTGTGACTGTGTGAGTGGCATAAAGATGGGGCTTTGGAATTTTCAGTGGAGAGAACGATAATGGGGGTCTGGGAAGTGACATTTGAAAAGGGTCTTTAAAGGTAGGTAGGATTACCGTGAGGGTGGAGAGCTCTGGGGGGATAGGAGGGATTTTAGTTTGCCTTGAGAGTAAAACAAACACAAGCAAACACCAGAAGGCTTTGACCCCAGTTTTCTACGAATGCCCTGGTAGCGTTGCTGGTCACACTGCATCCCCCTCAGCTCTTCTGTAAATGAGAAGATGTTCCGCAGGCTTTGGACACTGT
Organism: Loris lydekkerianus; assembly: GCA_963574355.1. Lineage (NCBI taxonomy): Eukaryota > Metazoa > Chordata > Mammalia > Primates > Lorisidae > Loris > Loris lydekkerianus. The sequence goes on along the minus strand of CAUYPK010121415.1, from coordinate 9,916 downwards.
TCCTAAGACCACACACAGACAAGGGCCACTTCGCCCCAAGTCATCCCAGACTTTGGGTGTCCCCATGAACTTGGGCCCCCATAGGGATTAGGTCCTGATGAGAGAAGAGCCACCAGCATCCCCGCCACCATCGGCAAGTGAGTGAGGGCTGCGTCTCGGTGTCTGTCCAATCATCTGTTTTCCCACCTCCAGATAATCCCAGTGACAGGCCCCCGGGAAGGAGGCACCAAGGTCACCATCCGAGGGGAAAATCTGGGTCTGGAATTCCGCGACATCGCCTCACACGTCAAGGTGGCCGGTGTGGAGTGCAGCCCTTTGGTGGATGGCTACATCCCTGCAGAGCAGTGAGTGAAGGCACCTAAGGCATGGGAGGAGGGCAGAGCTAGAAAGACAAGTCAGTGTCAGGGGCTTCCTGCTCAAGAACAAGTGACCTCAGAACTTGCAGTGGGGGAAAGAGGAGAATGCCCTAATGTTCTCAGAGTTTAACTCCTTGCCCGAGAAAGGAGCCAGCTGCCATGTTAGGGAGAGTGTAGAGAGAGAGAGAGAAATACCTGGGAGAGAGGAGTGACTGTCACCATCTTGGAGTATGAGGGTGGACATGAGCCAGAACAAAATTAAAATCTGCAAAAGGAGTGTGAGTTCAGTTCCCTCTGCAGCCCCTCACTCCCCTGCCACATCCCCCCAAACCACGAAGCTGATCCTGTGCTACCCTCTATGGAGACTGCAAATGAAATCCCACACCCATTCTCAGGCCTGTGGATACTTTGGATTATTTTTCTCTTTGCAAAGGTGGCTAGCCCACTGCGAGGGTCATTCAACAATGACCTTGGCCTATAACCCACCTAGTGAGGGAATCGTGTCTTGCCTTGTAAATAAGTAAGCACCATCTTCCAGCCCAGCACACCCAACTATGGAATGCTTGCTAGCACAATCAAATCTGTATTCTGTCCCATCTTTGTTGCCCCAGCTGGAGTAAAACCTTGCCCTTGTCCTGTACGTGTAAGTTGTTGACTCTTCATAAGCCCTTCCTTAGGTCTGGCAATGTAGTTTCCATTTCCACCTGCTGGATCTCGCCCAGATTTAGTGACTCAGAACCATCAGTGCTGTTGTCCTCAATTTTCCCTAATTTCCATCAGGATCTTCCCAAGGCACTCAGGGTATATCGGATGATTTAAGGGTCTGGTCTCAGTAGCACTCTCCTTCCTGCTCCATCATTGCTTAGTTATAAAAAAGATCTTTCTTTGGTTCCTTTAACTTTTAGAGGCATTTCTAGAACAAAACCAGAGTAGGTTGCTGATGATATATTTGGGGAATTTTAAAATATCTTGCTTTAAGCCTACACATCCAGATATCAAAAGTTTTATTATAAAGTCATATTGTGATACTGTACGGTATCCCAAAAGTTGCCCCTGAAGTTACCGTATATAGGAAAAAATGGGAAGCTATAGCTAAATGTACCTTTCTTTACAAAACATTCATTACAAAATTTACAAAGAGGCGGTCAACACATAGAGAATATTATGTAAAGTTTTATAATGAATATATAAATAAAGTTATGTTTAGCTACAATTTCCTATTTTCCCTATGTATGCTGACTTTTGGGACACCCTGTAGTTCCATCAGTACAATAACATAGAACATACAGATAAAGAATCCTGATATATAAAAATTTAGTATATGATAAAAGCGATAACAGAATCGCTTAAGCCCGACAGTTTGCGTTTGCTGTGAGCTATGACACCACAGCACTCTACCCCAGGCAACATGGTGAGACTCTGTCTCAAATAAAAATAAATAAAATAAAATAAGCAAGGAAAGGTGAGATCATTCAAAAATGGGTACTAGTTTTCTCTGGGAAAAAGACAGTATCAGACCTATGTTTTGCATCGTGCACCAAAATAAATACCAGATGGATTCAAGTGTTAAGTTTAAAGAAATGTAACTGTGAAAACATTAGAAGAAAATACAAGAGAAAATTTACTTGATCTCAAAAAGAGGGAGGTTTCTAAGTATAATGGTAAAAGAAGAAATTATAAATAAAAAGATGAGGGAATTTAAGTACATAAATCTTTAAAATATGTGCAGCAAATATTATTATAAGCAAAATATAAATGTGAATGCTAACCTGGGAAGATGGTTATACTCTTTTACAGATAATAGGTACTTTTTTTTTTTTTTGAGATAGAGTCTTGCTATGTCACCCTCGGTAGAGTGCTGTGAGATCACAGCTCACAGCAACCTCAAATTCTTGGGCCCAAGAAATTCTCTTGCCTCAGTCTCCCTAGCAGCTAGGACTACAGGCACCCGCCACAACGCCTGGGTATTTTTTTGTTGCAGTTGTCATTGTTGTTCAGTTGGCCCAGGCCTGGTTTGAACCTGCCAGCTTAGGTGTATGTAGCTGGCGCCCTACCCACTGAGATACAGGCACCGCCAATACTTTTTCTCAGTGTGTTAGGCGAAGACCACAAAATGAACAAAGGGAATTTAAGTACCTTGTGATATACAATTCACAAGATATTCAAAGAACCAAACGTCATGTGGAAAAAAAAATGTTTAACAGAAATAGTAATAATGAAATACCAATTAAAGCAATGGGGAACAGTTTTAAAAAGTGGCTGCTCAGTGCACAAGATAGGGAAGGAAGGGAAGGCGTGGGAAGTAGCTGACTTCTTTCCACACGGTGGGAGGGTAAATTGGGACAAACTTTCTGGAAGGCAATTTGGAAAGATGTGTCAAAATTCTTTAGCCTGGCCATCACACTTCCTAAATAACAAGACTGCACAAATGTTTATTTGCAAGAATGCTTATTTCAGCCTTATTAATAATAGTAAAAATTCAGAAGCAATTTGCATGTCTAAAAATAGAAAATTCAATCAATTATTGTGTATGCACAAGATAGTAAACTACACAGCCATTAAGTCTGATATTATAGAAGAATAAGGAATCATGGCCAAGCATATACTGAGGCTTATTAGGCAAGAACCCAAGTTACCAAGTAGAATAAAAAGTTTCTAATTAATTTTGTAAAAGAAAATCAAGACTGGATACATATACACTCAAATGTGGACAGCGGATATTTCTGAGTGGTGTAGTTGGTTGGGAGGGTATATGTGTGGCAAAGACTTTTACATACTTTCCATATTTTATTTACATCAAACCTGTATTAATTATGTTGTTTGGACAGAAAGTTATGTATTTTGCAGGACCTTTACTCAGAGGGTTTTTCCGAGAGAAATGCAAAACCTAGAAACCATAAAGTAAAAGAACCAATTTAACCACGCAGATACTTTAAAGCTGTACGCAGCAAAAGACATTGGAGACACAGTTGAAAGATGACAAATGAAGAGAAAATAATTGCAATATTTATAACTTGTGAAAGGTAATACTCCTAATTCAGAAGTTCCTACCAAAACAGCTCAGCAAAACAGAGAGGGCTTCAACAGAGAAGTGGAAGAAAAGGCTACATGAGAGTAGAAAGAAAAAAACACACATGAAAGCAGGTGTGACCTCACTAGTAATCAGGGGAATTAAAATTAAAATGTGCGATGAAAATGTGTCAAACGGTCTATTAAACTAGTGTCTGGTGCCCCGTGACCACATTAATGTACACAGCTATGATTTAATAAAAAAAAAAATAAATAAAAAATAAATGTTATGTCCTTTCCCCCATTATAATAGAAAAGCTTTCAAAGGATGGCTAGTATCTAGTCTTGGGAAAAGAGTGGACCGCTGATAACAGTGTAAATTGGTACTGCCTTTTTAGAGCATCATTTGCCTTTACCTGTCAAATGTGAAATCCACAAACTGGTTGACCCAGTAAGTTCCCTCCTTAAGAATCTATTCTAATAAATACACAGTGCAGAAGGGTGTGTGCCTAAGTTGGTTCGTTTTGCAGAATTATTCAGAGGAGGAGACAAATCAGGATAATTACTTACTGTTTATCCATAGAAGGATGGTTATTCATAAATGACGGGGCAGTGAAATGCCATGAGCTGCTGAAGACAGTAAACTAAAGCTGGGTCTCAGTGACATGAGGAAAGTCCATGCTATAGTGTGAGTAAAAGCGGGTGTTTACAACAGTAGGTTTATTAGGTTTTGCTTTATCTTAAAAAGGACATATATCTTTCTCTCCTTACGTGCGTGTTTGTATGTAATTGTATGTATGTGTGTAACATTTATGTTTAAGTGTGTGTGTGCATATAAAACATAACTATACAGGTATATGTGTGTGTAGGCAAATACATGTATTTGGGCAAGTTGCTTAACTTTTCTGTGCCTCAGTTTCTTTATTTGTAAATTGGGTAAATACAAAGTCTAACAATTAAGTTTGAGAACTCATCCTGAATATCATTATGGTCACCTTTGAAGTCCTCCCCTTGGGAAGCCACCTACCAACACTAGTGCCTAGTCCCCCTTTGGAAGCTATTTTGGAACTCATTTTCCAGCATAACCATCAGAGCTGTCATCGTATGGCACACAAAAACATGCAATGACAATAATGAACGTCACTCAACAAGACACCACCAGACATTGACACAAACGCAGCTGTGAGACTCTGATATACCAAGGTGATGAAACCTGACTGAGTTGTTTCACAAACTCAGTTGTCAGACCTTGTAGGATGGCAGCTCTGATGGGCATTCCAGAAAGAGTTCCAAAATTGCTTTTCAGGGTGGACGAGGTGCTGGTGTTGGTGCACAGCTTCCCACGGGGAGGACTTCCAAGGTGACAGTAGTGGTGTTCAGCAATGCGGTCTGTAGCACTTTTTCTAGGATGAGCTGACGAACTTGTCAGACCTCGCATATGTGTCTATGTCTGCAAGACTATAAATACCAAATTTTTGAGTAGCTGGGAGGGAAGAAAAAGACACTCACTCCTTACTGCCACACTTCTGTATTGTTTGTTTTTAAAGGGTATGAACATTTTTGAAATTAAAGCAATCATTTTTAAAAAGGGAAAGTTTTAAACACACACATGTATTTCCTCAGCCAGCCTGGAAGCTGGAGCTGGCTGGGAGCAAATGAGTACTTCACTGAGGCACCCCAAGCCTTGAGAGCTCTAGGTGAGGAGCTCCTCACCCCAAAGAGCTTAGGTCAGCTCCAAGTTTTATGCTTGACTTGCTTGGAGCCGTGGGTAGGTCACTTTACCTCTCTGGGCTCTGCCAGCTCTATTCCCTGAGCTGTGGCTAAATCCTCCTATCTAGTTAACAATTGAGAGGGTAAGCATGAATTAGGGACCAAGCATCTGGGGTCAAAACATAAGATCCCCACTTCTAGGGTCCCTCAACATTTCCTAACAGCTGAGAAGGCATCCTTGCAGGGAACAATCAGGTTATAACTTCACCACCTTCTCCCTGCAATTCCTAAGATCGTATGGCAAAGAGAGGGCCCAGGGTCAGTGCTATGAGGCACAGGGTCGTACCTGGGAGTCCTGTAACCCACAGGGTCCCCTCTCCTCCTCCAGGATCGTGTGTGAGATGGGGGAAGCCAAGCCCAGCCAGCATGCAGGCTTTGTGGAGATCTGCGTGGCCGTGTGTCGGCCTGAGTTCATGGCCCGGTCCTCACAGCTCTACTACTTCATGGTGAGTCCTGGCCACCCACACCCTGCCAGGGTGCTGCTCACAAACCTCATGACCATGATTGCCAGGTCCCTCCAGACCACTGTGGGCAAATCCAGGGCAAGAAGCCCTAGGAAAGGCTCCTTAAAGTCATGGGAGTCCCGTCCTCTAGAAAGCTGGGAGACCTGGAATCAAATCCAGTCCTCTCTGTGCCTCACTGTGTGGCTACAGCTAAGTTGCTGAGGTTCTCGGGCCCAGGGTCCCCATGTGGCTGGGTGGCACAGTAGGCAGGGAGAACATGGAGTGGAGCCTGGGCTCTGCCACTTCCTCCCTGGGTGGACTCGGGCAACCTACTCGATATTTCATGCCTCAGCATCTTCATTTTGTAAAATGGGGATAATACAAACATCTCCCCCATGATCTTGTGAAAATTACATAGAATGTGTTTATCACACATACTTCTAGCATCATTTCTTTTTATTATTTCTATGATTGCCAACATCACATCTACTCCCTGGCCTATCCCTGGGTGCTCACAGCCCATCATCCCATCACCCTCACTCCCCCATTCACCCCAATGTCTCAGTCCATTTTCTGCTTCTATAGCAGATTACCTGGGACTGAGTAATTTATAAAGAAAAGACATTTATTCGGCTCATGGTCCCAGAGGCTGGGAAGTCCAGGAATGAGGATGTGCATCTGGGGAGGGCCCTCTGGTTGAGCCATTTCATTCACAGTAGAAGAGGGAAGGGCAAGAGGGTCGTCAAAAAGAGAGGGCCAGACTCGCTTTTATAACAAGCCCACTCTCGTGGTAATGGACCGACTCCTGTGGTGGTGACATCAATCGCCTCTCAAAGGTCCTACACCTCAGCACTGTTGCATTGGGGATTAAGCTTCCAACACATGGGGTGGGGGGGCACATTCAAAGCACCTACTCACTCACCATCATCCCATCCCATGGCCTCCTTACCCCTCCCCACGTCTCATTCCCCCAGCCAGCCACCTGCCACCTCCTTCCCCCCACCTCTCAGTCGCCAGCCCTTCCCCATCCCAGCGCCCCCCTGGGATCTCACCCCAATCCTCACATTCACTCCGGCTGGGCCCCTCCTATCCCTGGAAGGCCTGCCTGGCAGACGGTTCTGGGAGACAGGGCTTTGGGACCTTCTCAGCCTTGTGATTACGGGATGGTGGAGACTTGAACACCTTCTCTGCCACCCGTGAGCCTGAGCTGCTTTCAGAAGCTAGAAGCCTGAAGCCATGGGTTTTCTGCCTGGGCCTGAAATGCCCTGGAATACGGGGAAGTCTGGCTTGCATCCTCCCTCCTTCCTCCTTCCTTCCCTCATCCACCCTCTTTCCACTTATCACCTTGCTCCATACCTCTCACCAGGTTACTTGATACACTCTTGTTTGAGGTGAATCTTCTTTGAGTTGATGGCTCTGGCTCAGCCTACAGTCTAGGGGGGGAGATAAGACCCACCAGGTGTGAGACTTGAACACAGACTTGAACGGAGTCAGGGTCAGGGCCACACCTCAGAGAGCTGGGAGTCTGCAGGTCATCTCCCCACCTCTGGACAGGGCTGGCTGTCACTGAGCATATGCAGGAAGTCATATAATGAAAACAACATTTATATATGGTGAGTTCACAGAGATGTCTTTTAAACAAATGTATTTGTTTAGGATTCAGGCCCCCACTTTCTTCTGAGAGCACAGAAGTTATTTCTAGGCTAGACACAATACACATTAAGATAACTAGTGATGAACATATGTATGTTTATATATAAGACATGTATATATTTTGTTTATTACATATACATAGAAAGAAAGAGAGAGATTGAGACCAGAGGTGACACTTGCCAGGTATTTGCTGGCTGGTATCAGCCATGAAATCTGGCTCTGAAATGACCTGGCAGCTGAGGCAAAATGGGGGAAAACAGCTGCATGCCCACAGCAGGCCCTGAGCTTCCTCAGCCGGTCGACTGACCAGAAGAGTTTTCTACCCTGTGGTCTTTGGCAGTGGCCCTGGATGAAGTCACTAGGGCACTCTGACCTCATTAAGCTTTGAGCCTCAGCTGCCTCCATCTTGGGCCTCCAGACAGGCCTCTGCCTCTGCAGCCACATCAGGCCACAGCTGCCCGAGTGTCCCACCACCATCTCCACATGGCCCACCTGGGCTGTCAGCTCCTTTAGACAGTGCATCCTCCTCTCGAGGTCACCCCTCAATGGCCTGTGCCCTAGGCCTGCAGTGCTGGTGGGCTGTGGCTCAGCTTCCCTTAATTCCTGACATGAACCCACCAGCATGTTCTGGAATCTTCCTTTTCCCATTCTCTTTGCCACCACAAGGGCCTCCTTACATTTCTTCCTTGCCTTTCTCTCTGAACCCCTTGTAATCCGTCTCCAACTGCAGAAATGCCATTAAGAAGAGCTGAGGCTCTCCCAGCCTGTGAGATGTTGTCCAGGCTCCTGGCCTGGCCACCTGCCATCCAGTCCCACTTCTCCAGCCTCTGCCTTCCCTGCTGCCCTCCCTTCCCCATCTTCTTCCCCTGGCTGACCAAACCAGGGCCTCATTTCTCAGAACCCTGAACATGCAGACCTGAATTGCAGGTGCCCACAGCCCCATAGACCCAGCCTTCACAGGGCCTCCATGGGTCCTCTCTGTGCTCTGCTCCTCTTACCAGAGTGGACCCCTCCCCCACTCCTGCAGAGACTAATTAAATCAGCCTCCTCAGCATCTCCCCAAGCAATTCTGAAGTGCATCCTAGGCTGATGACCCCAGCCTGCCGGGAAATGACAGCCCGGTGCCCTGTGCCCTCCACTCTCTGTTTAATGCTTATAGTGCACCTGTGTGGCAGACATTGGACAGTCCCTCTGCTCTCAGGAAAGGTCTGCTCTTGTCCGCGTGCTCATTTCTACCCCAGAGAGGGCTGTGGTTTAATTTAGGACATTGAGGGAGGCTTCACTGAAGAAGCTGGATGGAGAGATAGGATTGGTACCAGGCAGAACAGGCTCTTCCACTTGTGGGAGGCTGTTCTAGGCAAGTGCACCAAAGGACAGGAACAGAGGAAGGACAGGGAAGGGAGGAGGAGATGCTGGGGCCGAGGCAGGTACGTTGGGGAAGGTGACACAGGCTGCCACAGGCAGTTAGGCTTTGGTCCCAGAGGCTCAGACTTGAATCCTTTTCTGTGTGAGGGGCCACATGCCTGTGCGGGAAAGTCTTCCAGGGAGGAGGAATACTGGGAGGCTCCCCCCACAGAGCTCCCAGGAGTTTAGGGTGGGAATAAGGGGCAGACATCCCCAGAAGTCTTCTCAGGAGTCAGGCAGGGACAAATCCCCCTCTGCCATGCTCCCCAGCGTCTCACAGCCCTCGCAGCCCACTTTCCCACCTTCCCACTCAGCAGGGCCACTCAGGGGCAGCACTCTTGGGGCCCCACACATGGAAGCCCCCAGCCCCCAGAGTCCTGGCGCAGCTGGGGAGCCCCTCCCCAGTGCCAAGGTTAGGGTTTCCCTCCACAATCAGGCCAGACTCTATGGGTTTATTCACCCCAAACCCAAATGCCAAGGCTCAGCATTCTGAGCTGTCACCACTGTCTCCAGAGGTCTCCATGCAGGGAATCATCCTCCCTTCCCTCTACCTCCATCATGGAGCCAAGTGAAGAGGTGGCAAGTAATGCAGAATTTGATTTCCCATGCAAACCCACCGTGAAATATTTATGAAGCATGACTTGAATAATTAATAGTTTCTCACAACTCTAAAACATGTCTCCATAACATCCTCTCCCCACCCCGGAATCATTCCCCAGCAGCCGGCCCCTTGATAGCACCACTGCAGGGCCTGCCGGGATTACTCACGTCTCTGCCTTCTAAGACCCGTCAAGGCAGGCTGCCAGGAGCACCACCCCCATCTATTGTAACTTTCTTGGCTTTTCCTCCTTTTTAAAAACTTCACAGTATTAAGATATTACAAATGTTTTTGTTCCATGGATATTGTCAAAGGAAAAGAAGCCATGCTCTGTGAAATACTTTGAAGAGATTTATCTGGAGCCAGATATGAGGACCATGGCCCGGAGCCACCCCCAAGAAGCCTTGAGCAGGTGGACTCATGGTGGTGCAGTTACAGTTTCGTTTTACCTATTTCAGTAAGACAGGAATTACAAGTAAAGTCATAAATCAGTACATGAAAGGCATACATTGGATTGGCCCCAAAAGGTGGGACATCTCAAAGTCAGGGTGTGGTGAGGATGGGGGGGGGGGGGGGGTGCGTAAAGGTTAATGTTATATTTAAAAATTTTTTTACCTTAAAATTTGGTTAAAAATTTATGAAATTTAATTTAGGCAAAAATTAACGCAAAGGAATCATTATTT
>CAUYPK010121413.1:0-21353 GCA_963574355.1 Loris lydekkerianus | reverse complement strand
TAAATATCTTAGCATAATAACGGAGAGGGTGCCTAGAAGGCTATGTTAACCAGTGTGATGAAAATGTGTCAAACGGTCTATGAAACCAGTGTATGGTGCCCCATGATCACATTAATGTACACAGCTATGATTTAATAAAAACAACAACAACAAAAAAAAAAAACAACACACACACACACACACACAAAACTTCTCAGGTCAAATTCCTCCAGGTAGGACTGAGTGGCATATAAATATAAATGCAGATTTAGGCACAACATTGTAAAACCATTGTAGAGAATTTTTTTTTGTTTAACATCTTAAAAGTTACCAAAGGGAAAAGACAGATTACTTACAAAGAATTGCAAATTAGCCCAAGGCTGGCTTTTCAATAGCAAAACCTAAAAACTTAAAAAAAAAAAAAAAAAATACAATAACATCTTCAAAAAGTGCTAATGTTATATTCTAGTCATTCCAGAGCACAGGCAAAATAAAGATTCTTCAAACATGCAAAGACTACACAGGAGAGTTTATATTTTTAAATAATGTAAGCCCAGAGAGAGAGAATAAGGCAAAAACAATATCAGTAAATGAAAATAGTGATACAATTATGTTGGGAAATTTAATTAACACCTGAAAGTAAAATAGGTTTTTGACAAAACTAAAATTCTAGGAAGTAATATATACACATAAAAGAACTTTAAAAAGGGATCAAGTCATCATAAGATAGTTTTTATGCTTAAGAGAGGGGTAGAAATATTAAATAATGATAAATGTCTGACAATAACTTGTGTGATTAATCACATGTTAACTTGAGACAAATTATTCAAAGAATGGAATTTATAACTTCTAAATCAGAAGAGGAAAATGTAAACATAGAAAAAGTAAATTCAACAGAATACAAAAGAACGAGAAGCAAATAAAAATGATTATAGACAATAGAATATTAAGTTGGAAGAAATAAATAGAAACATTAATATATCAATAATCACAAGTGTAATTTAATTATTGCCACCTTTTAAATTGGAAGAGAAAAGAAATTCATCTTTGGTATTCTGCTTTTAAGAAGAAAACCTAAACAAAATGACTCTGAAGATGAAATATTATGAAATAGGAAAAAGATACACTATGTAGATTCTAATAAAAAGAAATAAGATATCGTAATGGAAGATGATGGACAACTACTGTAGTTGGAGATCTCTGTCAAGTGGTGGCTTTAAAGCTGAGACCTGAATTGTGAGAAGGGACAGTCATAGAAAGATCTGGAAGCTTAGCACGGAAGGCAGGAGAAATAGAAAGCACAGCAGCCCCAAAGTGGGACAAGTTTAGTGTGTTGGAGACGCCAACAGAGACAGTGGGACTGGATCCTCAGGGAAGCAAAGTTGGGAAGTGACCACGTCGGAGGCAGGCGGTGACCCATCATGCTGGCCCCGGTGGGCGATGGTAAAAAGTACGTTTTAGCCCATGGGTGATGGACACTGTTGGTTAATTTTAAGCCAGACTCTGACGTATTCTAACTGTACGAGCCAGAAATGGGCCCTTACCAAACAGGGGAGATGCCAGCACTTTGATTTTAGACTTCCCAGCCTCCAGGACCATGAGAAATAAAGTTCTGCTGTTTACAAACAGCCCATTCTTTGGGACTCTGTTACAGCAGCCTGAACAGACTCACCGCATACTCCAGACACTTCTTCCAAGGCCAAGTTCTACGGAGAGCTAAACCATGAGAGACCAAAAGCACCTGGAAAACAAGAGAGCAGGACTTGCTCAGGCAAAAATAGGACAGAATTTCAGAATTTTAGAATAGCATTATTTATGAAAGCAAACTAACAGAACTGAGTAACTACTCACCATCTGACTGAAGATTAGCTAAGCACAGGACACACATCCTTGAAATGAAAGACGAGGTATCATGAACAAGAGAAGCCGGGATCTGCTTTGGACGGAAATGTTTCCCAAAATAAATGGGAATGTTAAACAGCGTGATGGAGGCGAGTATGTTTGATACTGCCTGGGCTGTCCGGAAAGTATCCAGCCGGGGAAAATGAAAAAAATAAATAAATAAAAATAACATTAGGCCTGGCTGGATACTTTCCGGATAGCTCTAGTACAGCCGTTATACTCATTTCTATTAAAAAAAAAATATGAGATACTGGCTTGTATGGGGTCATTTTGGGTCATTCAGAACATGCTCTTAATAATGACTCCCTCTGCTGAGTGAGTCTATGGTTTAACGACCGTGGAACCTTTGTGTTTTCCTTCTTTTCTGCACAGTTTTGTTTTTGAATGATGGGTTCAAATAAAATTCTTTTATTTTTAAAGAAAAGCCATAGCCATTTGATAATTACTCTCTATTATACGAGCCCTTCAATTTCCATTTTGCTCCTTTATTCTGAATTTGACTAATTTGCTTGTCAAAAAGCCCCACGTGAATTCTGTGGCAGTAAGAATAAAAACAAATTAAGCATAATCTTATTGTACCTATAAGTTGCCTATACTAATAGAAAAAAAGGGGAATAAAACCTGTTAAGACTGTACATTTAAGATTAAAATTTTTGAGACAGAAATCTTCGTAATTCTTTAAAATAGGTTCTTCATAAGTCATATGAAAGTATTTGTTTTGACAGGTAATTTTCTGTTCGTGTTTGAAATCTCCATTTCTAACACTTTTTTCTCTGAAATTGTGGAAAATGAGTCACTAAAAAATGTTCGCATAACACTTTCCTCTTGAACAAATTGAAAGATGAATGCTTTTTTTTAAAAGAAGATACACAATTCAATTTAAATAACTCCGTATTGTGTTTGTTTCTGTGGAAGTCACAGACCAATGATTTTCTATAATTATATTTATATGTAGATTACCTTCTGCATTTATTCGTATATATCTTTATGATTAAAACTCATATTCATGGGGAAAAACATATGTAGCTACAATAAGCTTTATTTGAACCCAATAGTAAATTTCTGAGGACACCACTTAATAGGAAACACAGAATCCATCTTTTATTACTAAAATAAAGCCTCCATAGCAGAGCACCTTCCGACTTTGACCACCTGCTTACATGGACCCAATTTCCATAGACTAGACATAAACTATGTATCAGTACAGTAGGCCTATTTCTTTATGTTGGCCATTTTGTTACAGTTGGTTAGTAAACTTACAGTTACAGTTACAGTAACTTACAGTTACAGTTTGGTTAGTAAACTTACTGAGTTTATTCATGCATTTTATGTTTACATATATTTTTATGCAAAATCTAGCATTAAATCAGATTTTATTAATAGTAAGATTAAGTGATTACACCATGAACAAATCAGGGACGGCACCTAATAGTAAATACTGGTGACAGTGCAAACATTTACTAAGTCTTAAATAGCTTCTTCCCTCGGGTGATTTTCAATTTAAGAGCATGGAAAGAAGCTGGGTGCCCATAGCTCAGTGAGTAGGGTGCCAGCCACATACACGGAAGCTGGTGGGTTCAAGTCCAGCCTGGGCCTGCTAACAACAATGACAACTGCAACCAAAAAATAGCCGGGACTTACAGTGGACACCTGTAGCCCCAGCTACTCAGGAGGCTGAGGCAAGAGAATCCATTAAGCCCAAGAGTTTGAGGTTGCTGTGAGCTGTAACCCTCACCGCACTCTACTGAGGGCAACATAGTGAGACTCTGTCTCAAAAAACAAACCAAAAAAAGCATGGAAAGAAAATGACAACTGAGTATCTATGGGTATTGTTTGGTTTGTTTTTAAAACATCTAACGTTTAAGGATGATAATACACTTCAAAGATGATACAAGGGAGCAAAGAGAGACCCAACCCCTATCAGCAGAGCAGTTTTCCTCAAAATGTATTCTGCAAAACACCACCCATTTGCAAAGTTCAGGGAAAGAGATTTTCAAAATGAGTGTTACGTGATGGTGAACGTGCCAATCTCATTCTCACTTCATCCCCTTACCTTTTTCTCAAATTCTCCTGCCTCAGAGCCTTGTAGAATTCTTTGCTTCTTCAAATTCAGAAAGGTTGCCAGTGCCTGGCACACAGGAGGTGCTCAATAAATAACTGTTTATGTAATGACTTTGTAGAATCTACTGCCTTCTCATATACAGTGTACAATGCCCATTAAGGGCTTTGAGTAGCATTATGTAGTCAATGAATCTGCCTGGTTTTTCCTTAATACAGTGTCTGTACAATGAATGTGATCATTTTTTCCTAGTCACATCTCTTCTAATTAGTATTAAATTAAAAATACTTCCTTTGGTAAAGACTGCCACAAAAGATTTTTGAAAAATCTTTGAAATCAAAAAGAACTCACGTTCCAAAATGCTGCCCACCCCATTCACCAAAACGCCTATTCAAATACAAATGTCACTTAGAAAGTGTACTTTAGGAAGAAACCAGTGTCGGCCATTGTGAGCACACCAAGAATGAGTTTGTCAGCTTACCAAACGGCAGCTATGGGTAGACAGAATGGATTGCTGGGGAAGATTATGGCAGGCAACCTCAGGAGGCAGAGGGAGAGATTACAGGGGAGGACTCCAGCCACCCAGGGGAAACAGTGAGGGTGCCTGCCTGGGAGAAGCCTTTTTAAAAGGAAAGGTTAGTTACATTGGTGAAGAAAGAACTTTTTCCATATTTTCCTCCACCAGCTCTGGCTAAAGTAGTTTATTACACGGTTATTGTTTTTAACTCAGCCACTACAGTGCACATACATGAAATAATATTAGGTTTCTATTTTGCTTATTGGTTTGTTTGATTTAGGATTTGTTTTAAGCTGGTTTGGTCTTAAAGACACAAAATCACTCACCCACTTTTCCTCACTAAGGGGAGAGTCCAGTGGGCATGCACAGGCCACCCGTGCCCCCGTTATTAGCAATAGTCCCAGCACTAATAGCTGGTTCCTTGAAACATCCATTCTCTGCCTAGCTGTTCAGATACATGATTTCACATAATGTTCATAGTACTTAACAAAGATTTAACATGAAAAGATCTCGAGACACAAGCAGTTTAAGTAATTTCTCTTGAGAGAAAATATGCAGAAAAAGTGAGGTCTAAGAGAACAGAGGTCTTCTCAAGGAGACCCCAGGATACACCTGTGAAGTCCTCTGTGGGGTGACTCAGTTCTTAGGAATCTGTAGAAACTTAACTTCCTGGAAATTAACGCTTGCTTCTGTTTCTGTAAGAGCTCCACCCAGCATCTCCAGCTTGATTCAAACTGACCAATAAGAAAGGCACCCATGGGCCAGAACTTTTTGACTGGGGGTAAAAAGATGACTAAGCTAGTCAGGAACTCAGCCATTTTTAATTCTTCTGTGCCGTGCTCTGAGGGCTGAAATAATGTACTCTCTTAACTACGGTGGTGGGGTGTTCATTCTCTCCACTGGACCTCATTTTCCTGCAACACTCTAACTTCTGGGTAATGAATTTTGATTCAAACCCACCGATGACTGACTGTAAATCACACTTTCTTTTTCTTCTGCTGGGATACTATCCTTTCCTCCTTTAACGAGTAAGAAAGGCCAAAAGGAAAGATTATCACTCCAAATTTGTTATTCACCTGCCTGTCCAGGGACATTTACCAAGTGATGGGTTTGTTGCATGCCATGGGGTTTGGAAATAAGACAATAAACCTTCCAGGATAAGGGACTGTAAAAACGACAAGGAGAGAAATGTGCCAAAGAATTCAGATCAGAAATT
Organism: Loris lydekkerianus; assembly: GCA_963574355.1. Taxonomy (NCBI): domain Eukaryota; kingdom Metazoa; phylum Chordata; class Mammalia; order Primates; family Lorisidae; genus Loris; species Loris lydekkerianus. The sequence continues at coordinate 15,680 of CAUYPK010121413.1, read as the reverse complement.
ACCACAATAATCATCTCCTGATACTTCAGAAAAATCACAACATTTATTTTTATCTAAATGGATATTACACGAGAGAAAAAGAAAACAACTAATCTGAGTCCTTCATCTTTTATAAGTCAAGGACGTTGGAAGGTGTCTGGACCATGGACTTAACACTCACGTAGAAAAGGCATTAGACAGAGTTCAGTTCAGTTTCTTTGTTCATTTGTTTGTTTTTAGTTTAGAATTTGCATACGCCTACTTGATTTCCGGGCCTCCTATAGATAGTACATAATATAGGCCATCAAATTACATTGAGCATAAAATAAAAATCCTAATAAATAGTAGACTTACAGATGTTTGTGGAAAATTAGAAGTCAGTTGCAACAAATAGAACTATATTGAAAGAAAAAGAATAAATGGAAATATATTATGGTTAATCAGAGAAAATACAGAAGTTTACCTGCAAAGCCAAACTTTACTTAAAGTAAATTTCAAGTTGGAATAAATAGGTCCCTCATATGAAAGGGTTTTTAGCAAATTAATGAACAGTTTCTACTAAGAGTGAAGCCTAGAGCATAGAAGATTCCAAATTCTTTGCTTGTAATAGGCTCTAGACTGTTAGTCATGCATTGATTACCAAAGGATATTTTGGGCAACATTTGGAAAGCAAAGTAATAAACAGATCTGGTCAGGTTTCTTCTAAAGACCCTTTGAGAATAATCTCAACCAAGTCACTTATTGGATTTAATAATGAGGAAAGTGAGTTGGGAAATACCAGATGTTAATGAACAGCTGTTCAAGGCTTCGCCTTGAATAGGAGGTTCATTAGTTTATTCAAGTCTACTTTAGACCGGAGGCAGATTATTTAATAATAATTCAATATTGCTTTCTCCGAAATATACTATTAAAATATTTTTAGCATTCTTGCTCATTGTACAGAATTAAACCTAAGATAGCTTTGTGGTGGATTTTTCCCACCCATGATTTCTGGTAAAGTAGTGGTTACATTGGAAATTTACAGATCATGAATTTTTTTTTGTCCAAAAGAAATTGAATGGATAACACTGGTCACAATATTTTAAATTTATATAGAATCAAATAGTTACAAAAAAGTACTTTTTCCTATGTTATCTCCTTTGATTGTTTATAGTTAAATATACTCTAAACCACAAAGCAACACAAATACTAAAATTTAGGCATGGATTGGTGAAGAAAATCCAAAAGATAGTAATGATGATATGTATTAATGTTTTTGAAGTAACTCCTTTGATTTAAGTGCTATGAATTTACTAGATTCCCCCAATACCTTGCTGATGTAGACAAGGCAAGGATCATTTTCCACCTTAAAGGTAAGGAACTGAAGCTTTGAAGGTGTGGAGCACCTTTGCCAAGGACATGTGATAGTGATGGAGCCTGATTTTAAATGTTTCCTGACTCCCCTGATTCCTGCCTTTATATGTAAGAGTCTGTGGAAAATGATAAAAGGAAAAACCATATTGCTTCTCCGCCTTTTGGCTAAGATCAAGTGAAAAAAACATAAAGTATTATATGTGAGAAATATTATAAAATATGTATAGACCTCTCCATAAACTAAAGGAAATACAAAGATTAACAATAATTTTATAACGTTTAATCATCTGTTTTAGTAAAGATATACTTATAAAATGTCTGTCACAAATGGCTCCAAACTGCACTCCTACCCTTCAAAATGCTCTTTGTTATGGTTCCCTAACATATGAAAGTATTTGGAAATTATCAAAGATTAGGAAGGAGTGATTGTTTAATTAAATGAATTAAATGAACTGAGTTTGGAAATATATCTAGTAGGTACTGATTGTTTTAATTTTTTCTACGTAAAAGTAATTGTTTGAGAATATCAAGAAAAGCTGTGTAGAGTTATCCATATGCCTTTTTTATACAACGACTCATTTTATAAAAGAAAAGTATGATCAGTCTTGAATTGTGAATTGTGATCCTGGAGCCAATATGCTAGTAAAAGACAGGAAGTTGATGCTGGACTAGGCTAAGGTCACTGTCAAGGAATTACTTTCTCTGTGTGTGTGAGAGAGAGAGAGACACAGAGAGAGATGTATTCCACCTGGGTTTCTGTCATATAGAGCAGCGAAGGTCACATCTCTTCTGTAGACTGGACAAACCTCAGTTTTGGTCACAAGTTCCAATATTTCAGGGTTATGAACCCTATGAATAAAATCACTTAAAGGATATATATTTGTTCCTTTTGAATTATTGCTCATTTTGGCCTACCTTCTTTACCTTCATTAGTCCTAGGCATAAAGGCAACTTAAGATTTATTCCCCACTCATGCCCTCCTTTTTTCTAGATTGTCTTTCTATTATTTATGGGCAGTAAATCTAATGCCTGAACAAACGCTGAATTCCACTTAAACCTTCATTCACCTCCAACAACAGATGATCAAGTTACCTGACAGCTTCAGCACACATTTCAAATGAGAGTATGACAACTTATCTGCCATAATGCCAACAATTTTGAAATAATTCTTTGGAGTTATTTTACTTTGGAAGCACTTTAAATTAACTCATTTGGTCTCAGAATGTTCTATTCCTAAGAGTTTGCAATATTTTCTTGCCAAAGTCTTTAATCAGTAGTATTCCAATATGCTCAGCCCAGCAAAGCAATTTAGTGATTAAATGAGTCTGCTAGACAACTTTCTATATTCCTCCTAGCAGCATTTTCATTAACTTTATTTTTTACATTAACAAAGTAGAACACATTTTTGGTATATAGTTCTATGAAATTTAACTAGTATATGGATTCCTGTAACCACCATCCCAGTCAGACAAACAATAGTCTCATGACACTCTAAAAATACATATTCGTTTAAACCATTTAAATTGTAAGAGCAATCTTATGGAGTAGGTTCTGTCTTATCCTCAAGAAAAACTGGAAAAACAGAGGTGCAGAGAAGTTTAGGTCATTTTCCCAAGGTTAAAAAGCTAAGAAGTGACCACGTTTGGATTTGATCCAAAAGGTCTTGCTCCAAGGCCCTGTCATCTAACTTCCATGCTTTAAAAAAAAATCTTCTCCATGTCCCTAAATCCTGGCAACTACACTGTTATTTTCTCTATCACTATAATTTTATATTTTAAGAATTTCATATAAATAGAAACATATAGAATTATACAGTATGTGGCCTCTGGAGACTGTCCTTTTTTATTCAGTATAAAGACTGAGATGCATGCAAGTTCTGCATATTCATAGTTCGTTCTTTGTATTGCTTATTCCATTGTATGTGTGTACCATATTTGATTATCTGTTTACCATTGAAAAACATTTGCATTGCTTCCTGAATGAAGATCATCGAGAGACCTGCTGTAAACATTCATGGACAGCGCAAGTGTTATCAACAACTTTATGAGGCCACCTTTTTGAGTTCTATAATCTTTCTAATATTCTTTTTCTCCTTGAGCTCCCCATTTTGGTCTCTGGCAGAAAAAAAAATAATCTGAGCAATTTATTTACCTTGCTCTGTTGTGTACTTCCTTCAGATGCACTTATTTCTGGACCCAAGGAGCAGAGGGACTGAAAGAGGAGAATGCAGCGGAGTTTTACTCCCCTCTCTTGTAACACAGCTCCGAGGAAGTTTCCTTTTCTAATATTACATTACTACATGTCCCTGCTGCCACATCTAAGGCAGAAGGCTTCTGTAGGAACTCTGTGTCCATGCACAAGTCCACTCATGTTCTCAGATGCCTGCAGACCAATAGACAGAGTGGGGGAAGCACGGTGAACTCACCACTGTTTGAGTGGTACTTAGAGTCCTATCTTCTTCAACTCATTTGCTATTACTCATCTTTAAGAGCTGCATTGTACATTCTGCCCTACTTCTGTAGCTAAATTCAGGGGGAGAGATGGAGGCTCAGGGTAAAGGGGAGCATGTTTACGCCTTCCTACCCATAATCACACCTACACCCATTAGCCTGGGGGTAAAAATTCCATAACATCCTACAAGAGACTTCTTTAACTGTTTTAATCCATACTTTCTCAGATACACTTATCCTCAGAACCCAGTCTTTACCTAGCAGGATCATTATTCCTCAAGAATGCATTTTCAACTATAATACCTTTGAAAATAAAACCCAAAACCAATAATTTGAAATAAATTATTTCAAAAATAAAAAATAATAAATTCTTTTTGAAATAAATTATTTCAAAAATTATTTCAGAAATAAAACCAATAATTTAATAAAATATTTATACTATTGTTAGTCGTATTATTTACTGCTGAGAATCAAATACATGGAACTCATGGAACATTATCAATTTATTCAAGTGGGTCTCTGTTTAGGAAAATAGTACCTTCGTATAATAAAAGCTGTATTTAAGAATCTCACAGCTGCATATAGGTTTGCCTGTGATTCACTTAATATCTATTATTCTATCTATTAGAATATTAGTATTCTTGTCTCAGTGTGGATTCAGCATCATTAATCAATTTAGCTCTCTGATTCTACAGACTTAATGCACAACTTCTAACAGACTTATGTAACACATTTTTATATGACTGTTATTTATACAAGAACTTACTAATATACTGTGTGTTAAAAAATCTGATAAAAGAAAGCAGGGCTACAGGACCCATTCTTGGGAGTATTGTCCTACAAGAATGTGAACAGTAGATCCTCTAATTTGGGATTTTTACCAGAGGACCTACTAAAAGAATCCCAGTATTTTGTTGCATTTTATGAAGCCACATGCACAAAGACAGATGAACAGATGTCATTTAACTAAACAACCTGCAGATGCTTCACAGCTTACAGAGGGTTTACACCCTGACAAACCCCATTAAGTTAAAAATACCATACATTGTGGGCAGCACCTGTGGCTCCAAGGAGTACTATGGCGCTGGTCCCATATGCCAGAGGTGGCGGGTTCAAACCTAGCCCTGGCCAAAAACTGCAAAGAAAAAAAAAAAAGAAAAGGAAAGGAAATACCATACATTGAAAATGCACTTAATATACCTAACCTACCAGACATCATAGCATGACTTAGCCTACTTTAAATGCACTCAGAACACTTACATCAGCTTACAGTTAGGCTAAATAATCTAACACAAATCCTATTTTATAGTAATAAAAATAAAAAATATATATCATTAAAAATAATAAAAGACCAAAATTCAGAATTTGATATAGTTTCTACTAAATGTATATTACTTTTCCACCATCAGAAACTCAAAAAATTATAAATCAAACTATCATTAACTGGGGGACTATCTGTATTTCTATTAATGGCATGTGAATTACCGAATAACATTTTTTGTTCCTGGACAACTAAAACATCCCTTGATTTCCTTTCAAAAACTCTAAAAACACCTGGGCAATATTGAATATTTTCTTAGTGACCTCTGAAAAGAGTCATAATTTAGCTTGGGTCACTCTGAAGTTATCAGTAATCAAACCAGAAAAGGTAATACAAAACACTGCTTCATGTAATATCCTTTCACCATAAAGCATAAAATAGAATTCCTCTTCCTAGCTACCCAGAATCTGTTAATAGCAGATAGGCGCACCCAGATACAGTGTATGAGGCAATATTAAATAACAAAGGCTTTCTAAAAGAGTGGTTTTAGATGTCCTGATTTTCAGAGCACATTCATAATAAGAAGTTTGCTTTTGTTTTATACCTGAGATATCTTTTTTTTTTTTTTTTTTTTTTTGGGGGGGACTACATTTTGTTTCTGTTCCTATCTAGGAAATACTGATTTCCAGTTCACTTGTTCTTCTCCATGGAATTCTAACAGTTAAAACATATAATTTGTTTGTAAATATCTCTTTCTCTCTGGGTATGTATGTTTCATAAATATAAATTTTTCTAATTTGTTCTTGAGGTTTCTCTCTGGAAAGTGGCCAGAAATTTTAGTTGTGTCCTGACAGGGCTCCCAGAGAGGTGACTGTAATCGTCTACAGTGTAACTTTTGTGGGATGCTTCTTTACGCTGTTGGATGGCCTAATAGCTCCGTGTCCAACTTATGACCAGGTGTCCCACTCACAGGAAATTTGTTTCTACTAGAAGACAACTTTGTGGCTTTTCTCTGACCAGTGTTTGGAGTATTCCCACCAAAAAAAACACTCTCTAAGAGATCCCTAACCAGGAAGGAAATCAGGTTTGGAATGTTTGTCAGTTGAGACACAGAGGAAGCAGCACAATGCATGAAATAACAAAGCAGGGTGTTATTCACAGGTCCCAGGTAACAAAGCAGTGTGTTACTCACAGGTCCCAGATAACAAAGCAGTGTGTTACTCACAGGTCCCGGGTAACAAAGCAGTGTGTTACTCACAGGTCCCAGATAACAAAGCAGTGTGTTACTCACAGGTCCCAGGTAACAAAGCAGTGTGTTACAGGTCCCAGGTAACAAAGCAGTGTGTTACTCACAGGTCCCAGGTAACAAAGCAGTGTGTTACTCACAGGTCCCAAACAACAAAGCAGCATGTTACAGGTCCTGGGGAGAAGAAGGAAGCATGCCTTTTAGGGCCAATGGGAAGCATCTGCAGGTTGATTAGTTAAATAATGTCTGTTCATCTGTCTTTGTGCATGTGTCTTCATAAAATGCAACATAATACTGGGATCCTTTTGACAGGCCCCTATGGTTGGCAAAAATCCCAAATTAGAGGATCCACTGTTCACGTACTTGTCGGACAATCCTCACACAAATAGGTCCTGCAGCCCCACTTTCTTTATCCCATAGGGGACACACAAACTCAACAAGTAGCTGAAGAGAAAGAGACAGAGAAATTGAGGGACCATGGGTCATTCTTTATTGGGGTAGAGGGTGGGACCCAAGCAGGATTTCCATGGGGAATTCTAATTGGAGGGTTTAGAACAAACAAGTATGAGCTCTGTGGAGCCATGCTGTGACTAAGAGGTGGTCCCTGTGGCATCTCCACATGGTCCATGCAAGGGGCTGGTTGATCAGTGAGGGAGTCAAGTAGGTTGTATCCAGCTGTCCTATAGGGAGATGGTCATAAGAGGTGGTTGTACAAAGCAGACATGGAAAAACTGAGAGGAAGCAGAGAACTGGAAACTGCCTGAATTCTGCTTCCTGTATGAGAAAGTTAAAGTTATATTCCAAATGGATGCCAAGATGACATCGAATCATAAGAATTCACAATTCACTACTCTGTGTGTGTGTGTTATGATAGTGTCTTAGCCAGACTTGGCTGCAATAACAAATTACCATAGACTGAGTGGCTTCAACAACATTAATTCACAGTCTTACAACCTGGAACCCCAAGGTCTGGTGTCTGGTGAGGATCCTCTTCCTGACTTGCATATGGTTATCTTATGTCCTCACACGGTGGAAAACGGAGAGATTTAGCTTAACACTAATAAGTTTTAGTTTTGTATTATGTGTAGTGAAAATAACAGTATTTTCCTTGCAAGATTATAGAGGTAGATAGATAATGTGCCCAGAGCATTTGGTTGGGTTAATAATTCATTAACATGAGGTATACAATGTACTTGGGAAAGTGCCTGAGACAGAGTAGGGTTTTCATAATTAATATTAAGTTCTTTTACTATTATTCTACATCATGTGTCTAAATTTGGATTAGAAACACAATTAAATGTTGCTAGTCAAGAGAAATTATTTCATTAAATCATTGAAAAAAAATTCATAGATCTTCTTTATTAATATTTCTTTTAAAATATGTCATTTATAGTAGATCCCTCTATATTTTTTCTGTGCTTGTATATTGAGGGGTATCAAGTTATTTATGAGAATAAAATAAAATGTTGGTCAAATATTTCATTTTGTCTCTTAACAAGGTAATCTGTCCAAGACATATATTTCTCTTTAATAAAGGCTATAAATAATTGGTTATACTTATTAATTTCTTTCTATTTTCTCTTTCTTTTCTATTTCCTCATTATGTTCACACACAAGAAACAATTTAAAGATTAGAAGGATCTGGAGTCTAGAATAAAACTACATTACCTTATTAATGATTACATTTATGATTTTCTACACTTCAACATTCTAATAGGAAAAAGAGTAAAATCATCTATTTGGGTGAATAATTCTCAGAGAAAAGTCTGAAATTGTTATATCTTCCCTCAAGGCTTTAAGTGAAGAGGATCTTACATTACATTCAAACAGAAAAACTTCCCCTAATTCTGTAATTAAGGAAACCACGTGGAGAGTTTATTTTTTTCCCAAGTTGCCTATCCATTCAATCATAACAGATTTATTTAGTCTCAGGTATGCCCCATGCACTATATTAAGTAATCTTGAAGATGCAAAAATGAATAATAGCTTGTCTCTTTATTCAAAGAGTGGATAATTTTGAACAGGACTTAATGTACACTGGTGAGGATATTGGTCAGAGAGGAGGGATGTGAGGTGACAGTTCATGACCTCTAAAGCACTTTTAAGTCTGTGTGTGACAACTCTACTAAGATTCCCTACAGTTATGATGCTCCTGGCCCACTCCTCAGCTAACGACTGAGAATTCTTGCCAAGGTCACTCACTATTATGGGCAAGAATAAGTGAATTATTCAGTTAGTGTAAAAAATTGAGGTAGTGGTAACAGGGATGGTACAATTAACTAAAATTCAAGGCAGGATATTTAATATGCCAATAGACAAATATCTGAACAGGGCTGAGGAACTGTAGTCCAATATCATTTTGTAAATTAAGCTATGAAACAGTTAAAGCATTAAACATGTCCTTGAAACATCCCTCTAAAGCTTACATTGCCTGGGTGTGCTCTTCTTTTATATTGCATTATTTAGTTTATTGCTTTTTCTTATTTGTTCCCAACAAATATTGCAACCAACTACCTCTACTTAGCTTATTTTAAGAGACCTAGTAATTGACCTTGACTTTGTCATTTACCCTGCTAGCTGAGATGATCACCTAGCTTACTTATTAGTAATTTCTCCAGCCTTTAATAAAGACGTGACTTTTTTTTTTTTTTTCCCAAGGGAAGCTATGCTTTTTATTTCCAGAAGTCAGGAAAAGTCAGGGAATGCCTCACGGGAAAAAGTAATTTTAAAATTTCACCAATAGAAACAGAATATAATGCACTGAGCACAGGACACAGCAGGAGAAATAAAGAGAAAAGTCAGAATATAATGAGTATTATAATTTGGTGAATATAAAAAATTAATGTGAGAAAAGTGTGGAAAGGGAAATTATAACCACACTTTGGGTTGGATACGCTTAACTTATTAAGCAATGGAGAGATAATTTCTGCACTGGAGAATAATTAAATCCATGCTTTGGAAAGCTTACTACGCAATTAGCATGCAGAAAATGGAGTGAATACATAAATTATATGAGGAAGAAACAAGAATATGAAAGACAATCCAGGAAACTGTACAGGTTAGAGAAATTGGCAATTGACAAAGCTTTGGAAGAGACAGGGAAAGAGAATTCAGAGGTTAAATCAAAAGCATTGTGGATCTAGAAATGTAGCTCTTTATGGATGAAGTGAGTGAGAAACGTAAGTACAGAAAACACAGCTATCTCTCTGGAAGCTTCTGGCCTGAGTAACCAAAAAATGACGCTATTGTAAATCAAAATTTCAGCATTGGGAGAAAGAATTAGTTTAGGGAAAATAGAATGAGTTCACTGTTGCATCTGTTAAGTTGAAGGTGCAGGATGGAGAAATAGATCGGACAGTTGGAAATGCGAGACAAGCCCTTCAGAGAACATGCGTGGAAAGGAGAGACGGTCGGAGGACAAATACTTTGAACAGAAAAAAGAGAAGATATGATGGTGACAACAATGATGATGATGACAGCAAAAGAATTCTAAAAATTAAGAAACTGAAGAGAAACAAAAACAGAGTTTGAAAAAGAAAAGAACAAGAGCAACAGAGAAAAAATTTAAGTAGAAAAAGTAGGTTAATGTTCTGGAGACAAGGAAAGCTCTCCAAGGAAGGAAGAGGTGGTCAAGACGTGCACAGAGGGAGGGGAGAAAGTGGGAAGGTAGAGTGGAATTGGTGATCAGAGGGTCACTGAGGGAGTGGGCTAAGATCCAAATGCCAGGAGGTGGAAGAGTGGGCAGAGAGTGCAGGCAGCCAGTGTCAACTACTTTTTCAAGATGTGTGGTCATGACGACGGGAAGGTTATAGAGAATGGACATTTGATAGGCAGATGGCTTTAAGATAGAAAAGACCTAAATACCTGTGTGTGCAGGTGGAGGGTGACAATACACATGGAAAATGGAACGTCTATTAGAAAAGAGTTTGGGGAAGGCAACTCACAAAGAAAATTACTAAGAAAAAATAAGGGAATGGGATCCTAGAGCATATGGGTTAGAACTGGGGAAGAGGGAAGAAAAACTTGAAGAAGATATGTGATGTTATAAGGAGTTGGGAAAAAATGTTTCCACGATCAGAGAAAAATAGAAGCAACATGTCCCGAAAGTGAAAGGGTGAATAAAAACAGCCGGTGCTGCTACTCACACCTGTGATCCTAGCATTCTGGGAGGCCTAGGAAGGAGTTTCAGACTAGTTTCAGACTAGCCTGAGCAAAACCAAGACCCCATCTCTGCCAAAAATAGAAAAAATTAGCTGGGTGTGACAGTGGTGAATGTAGTCCCAGCTACTCTGGAGACTGAGGCAGGAGGATCTCTTGAAGACAGGAGTTTGAGGCTGCTGTGAGCTAGGCTGAGACCACAGCAAAGAAACAAAGTGAGACTCAAAAAAACAAAACAAAATAAAACAAAAGATGGCTAATCAAGATGGACCTTACAAATGGTGAGACACACTTGTAGAAAACAGGTGAACTATTGTGATCCATAGAATTGACAATAAATCAAGAGTAAAGGAAAAATTGCCTGGAATAGGTAAGGTACACATCTCAAGTCTGCCACTTGTATTTAGAAACCACGCATTTGTTGTGGATGCTCCAACGTGCTTTTCAGAACCACAGCAGTGGTGTTCATTAGTTTAGCACAACAAAGCATGAAACCAAGTGATCTCCCCCAGAGATGAGGGTTTCCAGGCTGCACAGAAGAAATTAAGAGGAGTTAGTAACTGTGATTCCGATGAATGTGTTGTTGCAGTGGCAAGATTAGGCAGAGAAGTAAAAATAGCCAGCAGATGACAGACTTTAATAATGGAGAACAGTAGAGCTGAGTACATTGGATACTTTTTCTTCCATTCTTGAGATACTTGGCTAAGAAGAGTATCTTCCAGTTCCATCCATGTAAACATGAAAGAGGTAAAGTCTCCATCTTTCTTTAAGGCTGCATAATATTCCATGGTATACATATACCACAATTTATTAATCCATTTGTGGATCAATGGGCACTTGGGCTTCTTCCATGATTTAGCAATTATGAATTGGGCTGCAATAAACATTCTTGTGCAAATATAAGTACCCACACTTCCACATGAAAGCTATTACCCAACTACAGTTCAAGATGAAGGGGAAAGGGGGGGAGAGGAGGGGAAGGATGGGTGGAGAGAGGGTAATTGGTCGGACCACAACTATGGTGCATTTTATAATGGTACATGTCAAATTTACTAAGTGTAGAGTATAAATGTCTTAACACAATAATTAAGAAAGTGTGTTGAAGGCTATGTTAACCAGTTGGATGAAAGTATTTCAAATTGTATATAAAACTAGCACATTGTATCCCATAAATGCATTAATGTACACAGCTATGATTTAATTTAAAAAATGGAGAAAAATGAAGGATTTAAAAGCTGTAACAATGATGGGAAATTAAGTAGGCGTGCTTGTTTAAGTGAGCTTAAAAATTAATAGGTTGTGATTAGAAGTGGAATTTTTGACCTCCTGGGCCTACAGCTCCGGTGCCATCAGGATGTTGCTGAATGAGAGTGCGGAGAAGCTATAACTGCCTCCTCTCCTCTGCAGGATGCACGCATTTGTGCATAAATACTAAATATTGGAGCATCCAAGACAGAGTCCTGGTCCGCTTTCTCTTCTCTGTAAATACCTTTCTCCAGACCAGAGATTTTCCATCAGTGTGCAGCACTCTGAGGTGCTCTGGGAGAGTCTTAAGTGTAGATCAAAAATTGTTAAAGCTCATTAATTAAATTATTTTCAAAAGAAGTTCACCATAAGTACATTTTTTTTACACTTTTTTTTTTCATCAACGTAATTTAAGTGTACCTTGGAGGTTTAACTCTAGGTTCAAGTGTGCCTTGAGATAGAAAAGGTTGAAAACCTCTGCTCTAGACAATATCCAATGCTAAGACTTTGCATATCGTCTATGGTACATGACTCTCAAGGTATTTCTCTATCTCCTTCACTATCTCTTACCTCCCCTGTTTACATATTCAAAAGCATTTCTGATATCTCCAATTGGATGTCATTTAAAAACAAACACAATAACTAAGAAAATGCCAGGAAGGCTATGTTAAACAATCTGATGAAAATGTGTCAAACGGTCTATGAAACTACTGTATGGTGCCCCATGATCACATTAATGTACACAGCTATGATTTAATAAAAAAAATAATAAATTAAAAAAAACACTACCCTTATCCAGGGGCCTCTTCTTCCCCCAAGCTTCCAATTACATTCAATTCTACAACCATCCCCAAATTGCTCAGCCAAGAGCCCATGAACCATCCTTGATCCACTCTACACACACATGGAATTCATCAGCAACTTCCGTCTGCTCTCTTTCTAACTCATGTCCTGAATCTAAGCACCCAGCATCATTTATCAACCGGATGACAGCACTAGAATCCCCCCAGTGATGTTCCTAGCCTGTTCTGTTCCTGGGTTATTTCATTTAAGATAATGGCCTCCAATGACATTCATGTTGCTGTGAAGGACATGATTTCACTCCATTGTATGGACATGTAGTATTATATGCACACACATGCACACATTTTCCCTATTCAATTATCTGTTAATGGCCACTTAGGTTAATTCCATTTCTTTGCTATTGTGAACAGTGCTGCAATAAACATGCTAGTGCAGATACCTTTTTGACATAATTATTATTTTTTTAACCTTTGGGTGGATACCTGGCAGTGGAATCGCTGGACTGAATGATAAATCTATTTTTCGTTCTCTATACTGTCTTCCATAGAAGTTGTGCTAATTTACATTTCTGCCAACAGTGTGTAAGAATTCCCTTTTCTTTGCCGGCATCTGTTGTTTGACTTTTTAATAATGCCCGTACTGACTGGTGTAAGATGATATTTCATTATAGTTTTAATTTGCATCTGTCTTATGATTAGTGATGCTGACCATATACTTCTTGGCCACCTGAAAGTTGTCTTTTGAAAATATTTATTCATGTCTTTTGCCTTTTTTTGAGACAGAGTCTCAAGCTGTCTCCCTGGGTAGAGTGCTGTGTTGTCACAGCTCACAGCAACATCAAACTCTTGGGCCTAAGTGATTCTCTTGCCTTAGCCTCTCACGTAGCTGGGACTACAGGTGCCCACCACAATACCTGGCTATTTTTTGGTTGCAGTTCTCACTGTTGGTTAGGAGGCCCTGGCTAAGCTTGAACCCACCACCTTCAGTGTATGTGGCCGGCACCCTGCTCACTGAGGCGCAGGTGCTGAGCCTTTGCCTACTTTATAAAGGGGTTATTTGTTGTTTGTTTTTTCTTTTTCTTATTTAGCTCTTTGAGTTCTTTGTAGATTCTGGATATTGTTGGGTTATATGAATAGTTCACAAATACTGTCTCTCATTGTGTATGCTATTTACTATGTTGATTATTTCTTTTGCTATACAGAAGATTTTAAATTTAATTATGTCTCATTTGTCTATTTTTGTTTTTGTTGCATTTGCTTCTGAAGCCTTGGTCATAAAAATCTTTGCCCAGAGGAGTTTTTCCTAGGTGTTCTACTAGAGATTTTACAGTTTCAGGTTTTACATTTAAGGCATTCATTTATTTTGAGTTAATTTATATATATATATATATCATGCGAGATATGGGTCCAGTTTATTTCTTCCTCATACGGTTATTCAATTTTCCCCAGCACCATTTATTGAATAGGGTCTCCCCAGTGTATGTTTTTTGTTTTGTTTTGTTTTGAGACAGAGTCTTATTTTGTAATCCTCAGGAGAGTACGGTGGCCTCATTGCTCATAGCAACCTCAAATTCTTGGGCTCAAGCAATTCTCTTGTCTCAGCCTCCCTAGCAGCTGGGACTACAGGCACCTGCCACAATGCCTGGCTATTTTTAGAGATGGGGTCTCACTGTTGCTCAGGTTTGTCTGGAACCTGTGAACTTAGGCAATCCACCTACCTCGGCCCACCAGATTGCTGGGATTACAGGCGTGAGCCACGCACTGAGCCCAGCCCCAGCGTGTGTTCTTGTACACTTGTCAAAGATTAGTTGGCTGTAGTTATATGGCTTTATTTCTGGGTTCTCTGTTCTGTCCCACTGTAGTCTGCATCCATTTTTATACCCGTACCGTGCTGTTTTGGTTACCGTAGTCAGCCTTCAGTTTCAACGCATTTCAGTGACATAACAACATACTCTGAAGCCGCCTCTTGCTCATTAAGCTCTTCCACTCAGTTTCTTCCCCATAAAGTCCCTACGAGCACCTGACCTTATATGATTTATTTACTTACTGTTCTGTATAAAACACCAGATTTTAAGCTTTGCCGACCTTATTCTCCACTATATTTTTAGTCCCTAAAACAATGCCTAATGTATAAAAGACACTTAGCATCTGTTCGATAAATAAATGAATACGTTATTTTAAATCACTACAGTTGAATTTGTACTTACAGGTCATCTACATTCAGTATCTAGTGACAAAAAAATATTAAAGATGTGTCTTACTCTGCTGGCCTTGTAGGCCAGGGCTGGAAGGTTTGAACCCAGCATGGCCCTGCCTAACCAAAAAAAAAAAAAAAAAAAAAAAAAAAAAAGTATCTTATTCAGACCAATACTTATTCTATGTTTTAACTATGGCATCAAGGTAGAACATGCTTTTTTTTTTTTTTTTCCAGAATGACTTTAGCTGACAAGGTAACCTTACCCTTAAAGTCTGTTATTGATCCCAAGTTATTTCATTTATGTTGTTTTTTGGAGTACAGAATCTTTTTTTTTTTTTTTTCTTTGAAACAGTCTTACTATGTCACCCTTGGTAGAGTGCTGTGGCATCACAGCTCAAAAAACTTCAAACTCTTGGGCTTAAGTGATTCTCTTGCCTCAGCCTCCCAAGTAGCTGGGATTATAGGTGCCCGTCACAACACCTGGCTATTTTTGGTTGCAGCTGGCATTGTTGTCTAGCTGGCCCAGGCTGGGTTTGAACCGGCCACTCGGTGTATGTAGCCTACGCAACCTCTTCTGATGGCTACATATTTACTATTCAGCGCTGTGGTTCTCCACATGGCAGGTGCTTAACAAACATCATAAGAGTGATGCTTATTAATCATTTTATAATGAGTAGCCATATTTATCTGTCCTCAAATTATCTCTGACTTCTCTTCTGCTTTCTAAAAAACAAGGAACCACAATTATTAACTAAAATATATAATTCAGAGAAAATGTACAGGGAATGTTATTACTCATTTTCTACTTCTTTTTATATTTATATTTATATATATATATATATATATTTTTTTTTTTTTTTATTATAGATAAAAATATGCACCATAGATGTGGCCCAACCCATCACCCTCCCTCCACCCAAACCTCCCCCCTCCCTTCCCCTTCCTTGGCCCTTTCCCCATAGTCTTGTGGTATAGTTGGGTTATAGCC
>CAUYPK010121410.1:0-33085 GCA_963574355.1 Loris lydekkerianus | reverse complement strand
GTGTGTTTGTATGTGAGTGTGTACACATAGTACGTGTGTGTTTGTGTATGTATGTGAGAGTGTGTGGGTGTATGTTAGTGTGTGTATACCATGGAATATTATGCAGCCTTAAAGAAAGATGGAGACTTTACCTCTTTCATGTTTACATGGATGGAGCTGGAACATGTTCTTCTTAGTAAAGTATCTCAAGAATGGAAGAAAAAGTATCCAATGTGCTCAGCCCTACTATGCAACTAATTTACGGCTTTCATATTGAAAGCTATAACCCAGTTATAACCTAAGAATAGGGGAAAGGGGGAGAGGGAGGAGGGAGGATGGGCAGAGGGAGGGTGATTGGGCGGTACATCTTACAAGGGTATGTGTGAAACTTAGTAAATGTAGAATATAAATGTCTTAACACAATAACTAAGAAAATGCCAGGAAGGCTATGTTAACCAGTGTGATGAAAATGTGTCAAACGGTCTATAAAACCAGTGTATGGTGCCCCATGATCGCATTGATGTACACAGCTATGATTTAATAATTAAAAAAATAATAAAAAATAAAACTATCAGATTAAAAAAAAAACCTTGCTTTTCATTAACTTCTAAAACACACACAGATAAAGTGAAAATTCCGAAACTTTATGAAGCACTTAAATTTTACGTGGTAAAAACGCACATGCTGGGGTAGTCTTGGAGTACACACAGGTGTTCAAGTGGTTTTTTATGCTCAGCTGTGCTGCACAAACAGATGTGATTATTAGTGACAATTAGTCCAAACTGCTATGAAGTGAGAGGTAAAGAGATATGGGATATAAACATGTTGGCCCACGTAACAGGTCACCACTTTAGCTTGAGGGGGAATATAAACCACTGGGACTCTCCCTGCAGTGGACAACATATTTTTGATAAATCTTGAGTCAACAGAATCATTAGGGTTTCAGGAAAGGAAATTCACTGAATGAAAAGAAATTATCCAGGTCGGTGGCACAGAGGATGACAGTCCTGTTCTCAAACTAGAAATTGCTTAGAGAACTTCTGTATTGTGTAGTTTTCTCTGATTAGCATGGTCAACTGGGGGAAAGCACCCTTCTTTTTCTGAACGATGAAAATAAAGTTTACAAGGGACCGTGCCAAAAAAAATTAGCTTTATAGGAAGTTAATGCACAATGATCTTTCAAAAACCACTGTCAGTAGGAAGGCTGGAAAGTGAGGCTGCAGGACAACGCCTCTTCCAAGGAGCCACTCAAACTCTTCATCTGATATGTCTTATTGCTTTCAGGATCCCTCCTCAGCCAAAGCGAGAGGGAGTGTACCAAGGCAAAGTGCCATGTGGTGCTTACAATTCCACGTGCCGTCCTGCCGGGCCGGTACCACCTTCCCTGCGCGCCCTTCACAGCCGGTGTTGCACAGTGATGTCTGTGTTCACTAAGAACCAAGATCATCACCGAACAGTTCCCAATAATGCTGAAGTTTCTGCTAGCATAAAGAATTTACATACTTTTTTCCCTTCAAGTGTGTAGAACCCATCATCTGGCAAATAATTTAATTATAAATGACTAACTGGCATAAAATAATAAGGGATTTTTTTCTCTACTCTGTATTAGATGATCTTGTACAATGTAATAGATAATATTAAAAAAACAAACAAACAAACAACAACAAAAAAACCTTTGCAAGATGATTTGGAAATCTTCCTTTGGTTTTAATACTTCCATCTATCAAATCATTAGTTTTTTCCATCAATGTAATCAATATAGAATACAAACTCATCAAAGTAAAAACGAGTCTTCATGATAAAAAGCACACCTATAACTTGAGTTAATGTGAATGTAAATTAGATATATATATTTGGATGTCTTGCTTATTGCATTGCTTTGGTATGTGACAGAAAAATGATTGCACTGCTGATTTATTTTTAGAATTATTGTGATGTTTGTGAAATGTAGTAGAGAATTTCTGGTGTGGATGAGAATGCAGTATCATCTTTCATTCTGGAAGTAAAAAGGAAGATCAAAGGAGTCTTAGTTGAGTTTCCAGAAATCTAAGTTGTCAGGTATGAAGAAGAAAGCTCTAAGAAGGCAGCACAGGGACTAGGAAGTGGGGAGAGAGCACAGAGAAGGTGCCACATTCAGAGGCTCTGGGGAGAAGAGAGGCAGAGCCCGGGCAGGGGACTCCCCTACGAGGATGCAGATTTGGTAGGTTCATCAGGAAACTGGTACACGTTTTATTTTTAAAACATACAAATATGCATTTATGTAGCAGGGTTTTTTTTTTTTTTAATATAGGTCCACTTACTGGCATGCCAAGTCATTCTTTTATATTCAGTTTTTCTACAATTTCCAGTTTCAATTTCTTTAAGTGAAATGAGGATATAGAGATGGCAGCAAAGCAATCAGAAGGCTGAATTGGTTTAGATTTTTAGAATTTTTTCTTCTATTTTATAGTCATTCTACATAACAAATAATTCAACAGTAAGTTTCTAACCAACCTGCTTTATTAAATCCTTGCAA
The DNA here is from genome assembly GCA_963574355.1 of Loris lydekkerianus. Classification (NCBI taxonomy): domain Eukaryota; kingdom Metazoa; phylum Chordata; class Mammalia; order Primates; family Lorisidae; genus Loris; species Loris lydekkerianus. The sequence continues at coordinate 30,591 of CAUYPK010121410.1, read as the reverse complement.
ATCACTCAACTTAGTTTATTGTAGAAACAACTCCTTTTGTATTGATGGTTCATTGGTTTACTTGCTTTTCAATTAAGTTAAGGTACTCAACATAAAGCACAATTAGGAAAAACAGGTCTGGAAACAAACTCAAATGACTGAGGTTAAAACCCTCAAATGGGAAGGAGCAGAAACGCTGGAGAGACCGCTGGTCTCCAGTGAGGGCTCAGGGACCACAGGCTTCAGTGGGGATGTATCTGAGAAAACTAAAGGATGTTGGTTAATATTTTCACCAGTATATACACTGCTATGAGACATTTTTTATGCTTAGATAACTCAAATTCATTAGTGTTTACTTTTGGAAAAATAAAATAGCCTAAGTAGACATCTTTACTCAAAAAGTTAAGTTCATATCTAACTTAGGCCAGTGAACCAATATTAAGATGTATACCTTGCAACCTACTTTATTTGGGTGTTCTAAAGATGTCAAACAATCATCTCATGATAGCTAAGGTGATTCAGTTCTCAGATTTACATGTGATTCAGATAGAGAGGGACACCAGTCTTATCTCCAAAACTATCTGAATCGTGATTTTTATATATCTTAATTCTCATTCATCTCTCTCCTAACCCACTTTTTACTATGCTAAAAAAAGTAAAGATACAAAAAGAAAAAATAAACATTAATTTTGGGCACTACTACTACTTATAGTATCAATGAAATTATTTGTAATGCATGGTATACTTTCGCCTGACATTGGAGGAAACCTTGACTGAATGTCTACTAATGCCAATTTGGTGGACATGCAATTTTTTCTTTTTTTAGCTTGCCTAAGATCTCTTACGGGACCACTGTTCACCGATGCTAGAGGCACTTGTAAAAAACATATGTGGCTGCTTTGTAACAACTGTGAAGAATCTGTAGAAAAGAGACAATCTTTCCTCTCTATCACTCATCTAAAATCTCAAAGGGAAAAATATATAGCATTTCTTGGAGGGCTTCTAACTTCTTTGTTGTGAGCAATGAGAGATGCATGAGTGCCAGTTAATCAAGGTTATTATCATCAGGAAACTGGTATTCTAGGTTTGGGAAAGCCAGATTCTTTGACCCAAAGTTACCTGTCTATTGTGTGCACAGTCAAGGTTTTATAAGGGGTAAGATTAGGGCATTTGACTATATAAACTGGCAGTCTACAGAAAACTGTATCTGGCTCAAGCTAAGGAATGCATATAACTTTTGAAAGGTATTGCTCTGTTTGTGGTGGTTGTTGTATGTGAGAAAGTTGAATATTAGGTAAGGGTAGTTTTGAAGGTTTATACGTGGGTAGAAAATCAGATAGATTCTGACTGGCTTAAGGGGAAAGGATGGACGTGTGGACGCTGCCTGCTCAGCTGCTTTTCTGCTGTTTCGGCCGTCCTTAGTCCACATCCTTCAGGTGGAGTTGTCCCCCTCCCAAGTCCAAGTGTGGGTGCCTGACCTAGGCACACCCAATCAGATGTCTTTGTGGCCGCTGTTGGTTGGGACATGTGACTTGGCTAAGCCAGTGGAGTATCTGACAACAGCAGATGTTGGATGACAGTGGGGTGAGCAGCAGGGGGAGAGAAGTCACCATTTGAGGACCTGGATCCAGTCCTGCCAATAACCAAGGCTGCCCTAACAGACTCAGCTGCTCAAATAATCCTCTTTTTTGTTGAAACTAACTTTAGTTTGATTATTTTACTTACAACATAGAGACTCCTCATACAGCCAGATGGGAAGCAGAAGGGGGAGTAGACCTAGAGTCTGTCCTGTAAGCTTGTGTGTTATTTATCCTTATAACCACCACATGAAGTAATAAAATAGGTTATATTTTATTTGTATTACTATATTTTATTGATGAGAAAAAAATTCAGCATCTCTTCATTCAACATTACTCAGGAATAATCTTAAGACTAGCTTCCTCTATAGACAGTTAAAACAAGGGAGAGTTAAAGAAACATGCAAAGCGATGTTTTTGGATACAGATGCTTAAGTTTACCTGCAGATACTTTTCAACTGCTCATACTTGACAAAGGTATTTTAAGGAGGCTCAGTGAAGTCGATTTGAATTATTAGTCTAATTTAATCATTGGAATAGATGATAATATTACAACTTTCTGAATGCCTGAAAATCACTATCGTCATTTACAGCAATAATTTCAAAACATTCAACTTAAAAGTTTATAGAATGAAAATTCTCATTCAAGTCCTGTGTAGTACATGACCCTATAGAGTGGTTTGATTAATTTTATTTTATTCCTATCCAACTACGTCACAGTTTCCACTCAATTAATTTCATTAATTAATGGGATGGATGTTAATGTCCTAGCTATATGTGCATGTGGAATTGCTGCCTAATCAAAACTTCCTTTAACTCATCAATGAAATCACAATGAAGTATCTGTCACTCTGTAGGACATGGCCATGGTGTTTAGGGTCAGAGGACTAACACTGTGCCCTCTTCAAAGTCATTACAAGGATGAAATCATTTCAATATATCCATTAAAAATAGCTCTGGAAAAAGGACTAAGCTGCACGTTCAATCTCAGCTGTGGATTTAATAAATAAAAAAATAAAAAAATAAAAAAAAAAAAAAAAATCAATCTCAGCTGTGTTGGTGCTGGGGGAGAGGAGGAGGAGTGGTAGTTACAGGGGTCACTGTACCTGGGTGGTGCCATATGTAGCCTCCCAAGCCACAGGTACAGTGACAAACAGCCCTTGTTGGATACACACAGTCAGAGCTTGGAAAGTGGAAGCTATAACCTCAAACTGGACTAGGATCTTCAGAGCCCTTTAGTTCTTTCTTTCCTCTATAATTTGTATTTGTGGCTCCATGGCTGCTCTGGAATCCTTTTCAGAATTAAGTTTGTTTTGCCTCTGTAGGAAAGTAAGCAACTTATCAGTTTCAAATTTATTTCTGACAAAATATATAATCATATTTTCTTTGAACTATGATAAGACCAGTGGCAATCAAGTGGAAATATGAGACATTGAATATCAATCTGTTTCTCCCTGACAGTAAGAAGAAAATTGTGCTCATTCCTAAACATGGCACAGAGAATATTGTGCTAAAGGTCAGGTTGTAGATAGGTGTCCTGTGCCTGCCCCCAACGAGCTGTGTAAGCCAAGGTGAGTCACCTGACTTCCCTGGGACACATGTCCTTATCTGTAAAAATTTCCACTCAGAGCCTTTTAAATATTATTTTCAGCTGTATATTCTGGACATTATGTAGAACATATGAAATGAGAGAAGGGCCCAGTGGCAGAGCAGAAATCAGTTAACATCTTGTTAACGGGCATGGTTCTCTGCTCTCACTGCTGCGACAGCAGTGCCCTATATCAGGGCTGAGGTCTTTGATCAGCTGTGTTGCAGTGTGTGTGGAATCAGTGAATATTTAGAAACAGAGCAAAGCAAGCAGAGGTGACAGGAGCCGACATGATGACTCCTGCTGCCAGCACAGAACGCTTGTGTTTGAAAGTACAACAGGATGTGGGCCCGTAGTTAGACTCCTAGTCAACATTTTTTAGTCAACATAAATAGTAAGAGTTTTCAGATTTAGGGTGTGCTGATACAAGCATTCTCAAAATATCATTGAGAAGAACACATTAGCCATCTGAATGAGGGTGCGTGCTGATGTTCCAAATCTTTCTATCCTGAAATATAATTCTGTTTTATCTGGTTTCTTCAGTGTTAAGCAGATCGTATCACAGAAATGCTTTTAATGTTTGGGGAAAAAAATATGTTTTAATTTTAATCCTTTCATTTTTTTTTTTTTTAAGAAATGAATTAGCATGTAAAAAGCATAGTTAAACTGAGCAATGAAAATCTTGATATTTTCATGCTTCTCAGAATTTTATATATGTAATGTGATTTGCTGGAATAAAATCAATTGAATAAGTACTCCTTTTTCATCTTTCTGTTTACTTGAGATTTTATTACCCATATAATGGTCAGGATGGGTAGGAAGGCTGAATTCTAAAGTCTTCTAGTTCTCTGCCAACAAAAGGTTATTCAACTGGACACAGACCATACTTGCTTCTCCAGCAGAAGACCTGGTGTCCTCAAGATACCTCATGGTCTTGTTTCAAGGACAGTGGCCAAAGGTAATTGTAGCTTTGCCTTATTTTTTAACTCACACAGGTCAGCAGTGGTACAAAATGCATTTTTATATTGTGCAAATGTAATAAAAGCCTTAAAGTCAACAGCTCCGTAGGACTAGGCGAGCTTTGATCCACCTGCGACGGCTTGCTCATACGCATCATCTGCACCCATTATCTCAGTGTACGTAAGACCAACAGCTCTGGGGCACGAGTCTGTGTCCATCAGAGTTTAATGACACACCAGGGAAGGGAACAAACACTTAAGCTCATGTTTGCAGGATAATCTGTAGACTCTCTGGTACTTGTCCACATGGCTGGCCCTGTGGTTCTTAATTACCAGTGTGGACCATCATGTAATTAAACAGTGTTATTCCATGCTCTCTATTAAGGGTACCCATAGTAAATCACCTCTTCCCCCAGTTTTCTGTTTTAGTGGTGATGCATAGCTCGTTCTCTGGATAGGGATGCCTTCTGCTTGCCTTTTTAATTCACTGCATGAAACCTATTATTTGCATTTCAAGCTTAGATTCAGGTGTCTGTAGTAGATCAAAAGCATAAGTCTTTGTACTACACTTAAGCATTCAACCTCAGTCTAGAACATATTTCTCATAGAATGTCAGAATTTCCTAGAGCCAGAAGCACAGCTATAGAACTAACTATGAACTTGGAAAATCATACAGAGTATATGAAACTATCAAGGGCATTGCCTCCTAGGAATAGAGCAATTAATTCAGAAATTAAATTTTATACTTTACTCTTTCTGCAAGACCTTAGCTTCCCATATGAATTTTTTTAGGGATTCTTGAAACTATAGTAGCCATTTGTGAATGTGCAAGTAGCTAAATGCACTCCCTATAATTATTAGTTTAATTGTTATCAAACAGCATCATTACAAAGCATTGCTAGAGTTTTCAACGTGCTGAAATCTGAACTAACCTGAGAAAATGATGCAGAGACTAAGATAATTTTTGAAATCAGAGGAAAATAAAAGGGACCCAGCTGATTTGGATTTGTGAATTTGCAAGGCTGATCCCCACTCTCTCCTGTGGTGTCAGGGTGGGTGGTGACCACAGTGGCTCTCCTGCCCCCTTGTCTGGTTTGGGGGCCTAGCTGTACCTGTGCCACCCAAAAACCAGGATCACTTTTTAATTTGCACTTGAAAAAATTAAGAACCTTTCTCTGCCTAAAAAAAATGTTGAGTGATTTATGGTGTTGACTGCTTCTCTGTTTACAACACAAGTGTATATAAAATAAAAAGAGCATGTGTCTGATTTTATCCAATAGCTAATAAGCATCTGGGGGACATTTCTAAAAGCTGCATGTGTAAACCAGGCTAGAACAGCTTGAAATGTAGTTCATGGGTCTACACCATACTAGAAGTAAATGAGAGACTTTTTACCATCCAAAATAAAAAATTTTAAAGCTTCCTCCAAGAGAGAATGAGTTAAATGGCTAAAATGCTAGAATCAAAAATGTGACAACTATATTTTCCAAAGATGGCTGCCACAGTATTTCTCGTCCTAATGTTCTGCTCACAGTGTTACTGACGCTCCTCCACTGAGTGGTAGGGATGAAGTCCTCTCTCCTTGAACCTGGGTAGAACTTTGAGACAGCCTCAACCAACAGGAAGTGAGGCTTGGTGACTTCTAAGGGTGAAAATCATAGACACGTCCTGCACGTCCACCTTGTTCCCTTGAGAGACTCTCCCTTGGAATGCAGTCACCATGTTGCAAGGAAGCCCAAGCCACACGGAGGAGCCGCTGCAGCTGTTCCCGCCCAGAGCCTCAGCGGGGGCCCCAGCAGAAAGCCATCATCCACCTGTGATGCCATCAGATTATACCAGGTCCCAGAGAGGCAAGTTATCTCCTGCGTCCTGCTTAAACACCTGACACAGAGCCCACCGGCATGACGTATTTATGCCACTCAGCCATGGTATAGTTTACTTTTTACTAACTATCCTTAGGAATTTGTACAGAGAAAGAATTAAGAGGCTCTAAATATACAGTGCTTTGTTGTGACAAGGTATCACTCTTCTGGACATTCATAATTTATGGTGTATTGATTTAGTGCCTGAACGGCGTAGTGTGGTATTTCTATGGGCTTTATATGCAGTTTGTCTCTTTCTACTCCCCAGCTCCACAAGCAATACATGCACAAACTCAGACCACCAGGAACTGTGCCATTTTGAAAAAGAGAGACAGGGATGGAGAAAGACAGAGAGAGAGGGACAGAGAGACAGGCTCCTTCTGTGAACATCCACGTCACTCTGCTTCGCCTCTTTTTGTAGTTAGCCTTTTAATCTGGCCAATAAGCCATTCTCGTGTATCTCCCTATAACCTGCAGATCTAGGAGCTCGAGAAGTCCCTGTCTGTGGTGGCTCCTGGCATGGCACACATATCTGGTCTTGAATGTAGACAGTCTGCCTTGGAGAAGGTTTACTAAATACACAACTAGGGGAGCATGTATGTCCTGCCTTCCTGCCTACCTGAGTCTCCAAAACATCCTCAGACAAGCTCTTTCCAAGAATGGCTATTTGCCATTTCCAAGGGTATGCTACAATCTGTGTTTCATTTAGCATCTGAATTTATTTTATTATATCTTCCATATAGAAATCTCCACCGTGTCCCTCATAATTTGCACTTTTGTTAAGCACGTATCAGTGCTTCATCTAATGGATTACAGTTACGACAAGCAATGGATTAAGATGCTTTATCACAGGGAAATCTAATGCTTATCGTTAAGAAGAGAGGTTTAGGTTTAATTAAGACTTATACATCTAAGATTTATCATGGTAAGTAGACACTTAATGTGTGTGTTTGGAATGTACTAATTAGGCTCCAATTAGCAGGGTCAAAACAAGTAAATCAATGGCACTTTATCCTCTTTGATGTCTTTTTCTCTCCCACAACTAATTACCTGGGCTCTTCCTGGTCCCAGCAAACACTAAGCACCAACATGCCTTTAACTCTCTGAAATGCTTTCTCCAAGTGTGGCCAGGGCTCCAGGGTCAGAGTCTCCCAGACGACCGTCTTATACTCCTCAGTAAGTCTCTGAGGGTGGGGGCTCATTTTACCAAGATGGGCCACGGAAGATTTAATTTGAGAAATGCTCTCCTCAGCCACACGGGCATTTTCACTCGGATATCCTCCGAGTTTATCTGATAACCCACTTAGCAAATGCCTCTCCTCCTCCCGGGGGTGTGAGGGGCATAAGAATCCTAACCCACACTCCTGCCTGGGCGGCACAGAGAACCACCCCCACAGGGGAGCTTTTTCAGTCTCTGAAACTCTTATTTCTCTGTAAATGGGTATGCCCCGTCGAAGTTCATTTCCAAATTCAGCGCTGCAAAAGCTCTTTGCCCAAAGATATTTCAGATGTTTCTTGTATATATCACACACATTTCCAAGATCCCTGAGCTCTGACCCACAAACAGAAGCCACAGGTAACACACCCCTCTATGATATGTATAAATGTATAACGTGAAGTTAAGTAAACACATGTTCCTCCCCACGTGTTCGCACATTCTGAAGTGTCTTAAGTACGGGATTCATGAGGCTCTGCTACTTTTCCCAGCCAATTTACAAATCGTTTTCATCCCCCGTTTTATTATCCTACCTGGAGCCCACACAACAATCTGACTGACGGGTGAGGTTTCATGGCCACACTTGAATTTATGCAGACATCTGCCCCAAAGCATCTCACTCACTCACAGCACAAAACCAGGCATCTGTAGATTCATCAGGAAATGCTGTGTTTGTCACACATGTGTATCTAAGCACGGGGTTATTTATATCAAAGAAAGTCAGAGCAGTGACAGGCAGGACTCATGTGTCAGTGTCAGAAGGAAATGCGAATCAGGGTATGGCAAGAAATTAGTCTCAGAAGGTACCTTAAAGTCCTTGTGGGTAAAAGGGATAGGATACACTCCCTGAATTATCAATCATAAATGAAGGTCTGTCAAGTAGAATACACTACTGTATTTACTTAACAAGGTCCTTTTATCTTGTGTTCAGACACAGGGGTTTATGTTGCTTAAGTGTTTTTCTAGTGCTGTGATTTTAAGTGATTTTCTAGTGATTATACTGTTAAATTATAGTCTAGGTTTATGAGATATACTTGTCATAAGAGTCACTGATATTTATAATAAGTTATTTTTATTAATATTTAAAAATAATATCAATGTAGAAAGATATGCCTTCTTTATATAGATATGAAGAAGTAAAACATTATATAAGGTTCTGATGGAGAACATGACATGGTATTCTCTTTAACTACTTATGTGACTTTTTATTTTAATTTTCTGAAATAGAGTCTCACTCTGTTGCCCAGACTAGAGTGCCTTGGTATCAGCCTAGCTCACAGCAGTCTCAAATTCCTGGGCTCAAATGATCCTCCTGCCTTAACCTCCCCACTAACTGGGATGACAGGTGCCTGCCACAATGCCCAGCTAAGTTTTCTATTTTTAGAAGAGATGGGGGTCTCATTCTTACTCAGGCTGGTCTCAAACTCCTGAACTCAAGGGATCTGCCACCTTGGCCTCCAAGAGCACCAAGATTATAGGCTTATGTAACTTTTTAAGTTACTTACTGCATGCTGGAATATAACAAAACAGCTATTCAAAGTTAAAAGGAGATGTCAAACTAGAAAATACTTGACAGGAAGCTTCCAAAGAGTCAAGGTATAATCTAAAGTTATAAAACCTGAATTTCCTTTTAATATCAATTCAACATGGTTTTACAAACTACTAAAAACACCTAAATGGCATTAAACTTAAGCATCCAATCTGTTTACAGTTCAGCATCAGTCCTGTACTATCATATCCACATTTTACTTTATCAGAAACCAGTGTTGACTTTTTAAGATGAGCGATCCCTGTGATTCTGCAGAAGTATTTGCCGAATTGAGGGTGCTGCTCCCGGGTGGGCACTTAATGAGTGCTCCATCAGTGACAGCCACCACTACAGGTATTAGCCATTCCACCCCACACATGCCCAGATACTCTCAGGAAGTGTCCCCCAGGTTCATGCCATGAATTCCATGCAGTTCCTCTATGGAAGCTTCACTCCATTAACGGAAACATTCTTTCCAGCCATGTGGAACAACTTGTTCACATGTCCCACTGTCTGCCCTCCACCCCAGGGCAGAGAAGCATGTTATATGGGCACTGTGACTACCTCCTTCACGACTTCCTGGACCACACACCCTGGTTCCTTGTTTTAGTCTGGATATTGTGTGTGTGTGTGTGTGTGTGTGTGTGTGTGTAGTATTTATAAAGATTTTCTTTTGCTAGGAGTGTGTATTTAAGGGTAAGATATGGAAGACTGGAGATCATACCTGACCGAATATTCTTCAGTGTAACTGTGAAGACTCCAGAGGGAAAGTCCTGCTTGCAAACTGGCAGCTGATGTGCAGCAGAGAAGAGTGTCACGGGGCCCATGGGGCCACACTGTCAGGCACATCACAGAACTCCAATAAACATCTGTGACCCGATTCTCTCAAACATTTATATTATTGAACAAGGTGTGTTTAAAAAATGAGGAGAAAAACAAAAATGGGGTCACTAAAAATATACCAAATTTGTACATCCAAAGAGCCATTAGTGCTAAACTTAATTACATTATTTTCCCATGGAGTCTGGTCAGGTCCTACCTGCACAGGTGAGGCTTGGCCAGCTGATGCTGTATACATGTGGCCACTCTGAGGAATAATAACTCATGTGCCCTCAAGCCCTTCAGTTACCAAGATTCTAAGGAAAAGGAGAGCCAAGGCCACATTCTGGAGGGGGTGCTGACGACACGGCTAAGTCTCCAGTAGCCAGGGAGAAGAGTAACCTGTCAGCACTTGGAGGGTGAAAGACGGTGAGGGAAAGCCAGGGGCTTGGGCTGAGACACTGTTCCTGGTTTCCCTCCTGGTCTGACGCTCTGGAAAGTGGCAGACAGAAAATTTTTAACAGCTACATTTTAGGAAATCCCAGAGCACGATCTGCCTCTTCTGATGAAGACCAGGAGACATCAGGTGCATTTAGGAGAGAGGATGCCACGTGTGTATTCTGCAGAAGGCAGAGAGGACAAAGGGACAGGTGAGCCTGGCAGAGAATCACCCCACCTACCACCTGGGTCAGGGTGTGGCGCTCTCCCAGGGGTGAGGAGAAGGCCCGTGATGGCCGTGACAGCCACTTACTGTACCCTGGCAAGGACCTTATTCAGAAGAGATGGGGAGGCCTGCCCACTCTGGGGGTGCTCTGTGGCCCCTGAGGGCAGCTACGGTTAGAGCCAGAGGTGTCAGCCTGGGCCTGGCACCTTATTCCCACCAAGAGGCGCTGTCACAGGAGCAGATCTGAGCCCACCCAGCCTCCTGCAACCATCCGCACCGGGAAGGAGAGAAGAGGAAAGAGAGCCCTGTGCAGGAAGCCCGCTGCCTGGGAGAGCTGAGAGAGAGAAGGCTTCAATGTGGGCAATGGCCACAGTCCTCGATTCAACTGGGTAGTATCAAAGAGTCAGTTTTAACCGGAAGTGGCTTGAAAATGATTACACTGGGTTGGACTGAATTTAGTTCCCTGCTCCTGAGAGACACTGGTGACTTGTCATAGAAAGTGAAGGGAGTTTGCACATGTAGACTGTTGACTTCCAGTTCAAACTAACCAGACACATGTACACACACACGGGCTCATATACACTCACACACATGGGCTCACACACACAGGCTCACTCACACACATGGGCTTACACACACGGGTTCACACACACGGGTTCACACACACATACACGGGCTCACACACACAAGCTAATACACACGAGCACACACACACACACACACTTAATCACACGCTGAGATATTTCAGTCACACCTTCTGATTTACATGTGTGGTATAAATCAGAGAGCAAACCGAGCATCTGCCTGGCTGCTTCCAGAATAAACTCTGTTTCTTTCAGCTTCTAGTGTGGCAGCTGAGTCAGGCAGTCTGCTGCCACAAAAAGCTGATGGTGGCAGCTCAGATCACCGTGGAATTTGTTTTCCTACTTCAGATACTTTCAAACTTTGGAATATTAAATTGTGGGCAAATGACATTTTGAATAAAGACCTATTCTTAGAAAGGTGCTGTCAATGAACAAACACTCAGGGTGGCTGTGAAGGAGGGAAGTCAGCCCTCGGCCCAGCCCATCTTCAAGGTGCTTCTGAGATCCTCTCACCCAACAGGCAGCCATTCACTGGGGCCGTTCACAATTTCTTTCTTCCCTGTCCTAGACTCAGTTTTGCACATCTGTGGACCAGTGTCCTGAATATGCAGATGCCGTGTTAGCCTCGCAACTCTGCCCCTGACCCCAGAAGGCAGCATCAGAGACTTTGGGTCAGTCTTGGTTACCTGGTCCCACAGGACAGGAGCACTGTCCACGGAACCCCCAGACACCCTGGGCTGTTCCAGATGGGCCCCAGGGAAGAGGTCTGCAGAGTACCTCCAGGGAATTTGTGACATCCTGGAGCACATGACCTTGTTCTCAATCTAAGCAAGCATTTCTGTCCTTCCCTTACCATCTCAAGGGTAAAGTCTGCAAGTCTCTCTAGTCCAGAACTTTCACCTGAATCCCACACCTAATGCAGGGTCAGAGAGGCCTGCCCTGGCCTCTCAGTCACTCTCAACACAGTGCCCCAGGTTTCCTTCCCTAAGGCACTCGGCCAGCACCTGCAGTTACCTACTGACTAGCTCTCATGCTTACTGTATACCTCCTCTCAGCAGCCCACCTCATCAGGAAGGTGACAGGATATTCTAAGAGAATTACAGAATGTGGATGAAGGGTCCAACAAAAGACACAAATGTCAATGTAAGATAACTGAAAGCAGGGGCCCATGACCTGCTCGTGTTGTGTTCCTGACCCTAGGACTGTCTACTTGGCACCAGTACATTCTCAAGAAACATTCGGTTGCTGACTCACTGCGCTATATTCTGGGGGTCCACTAGGCATTTCCACTAGGACATCGCTCAAACACCACAGATTCAGTCCAAAAGTGACTTTATGATGATTCTGTAGTATTTTAATTCTGCCTCATCCTAAGTCAAGGGCACCACTGTCCATCCAATCACCAAAAAGGTGCCTAAGAACAACCTTCACCCTTCTTTCTCTCTGACATCTACATCGTCTACATCTCAATTTATCCGCAGGACTTTGTGGCTCAGGAACTCTTGCGTCACCACTTCTCACAGAGGTTCCTGGGAAAGCTTTCTCTCTGGTTTCTTCTCCTGTTAGACACTCTTCTAAGTAGTAGGCATACTTATTTCATTAGAGGAAAATATAATTAATGCCCTTTTTAAAAAAAACTAGAATTTCCCAATGGCTCACCAATGCCCCTGAGTGTTTGGAAGAGCACACAAGGCCATGTGAGAGTGGACCCTCTCTATGAGAGTCCTAGGCTCCGGCTTTTCAGGATTAATTGTTTAATCCCCCAAATACCTATATTATTTTGCTGAGGAAGCAATACTCTATTCCAAAACATTCAACATTACAAAAACCAAATTCTTAACAAGCCACCAGTTTGTGGGCTGGGAATACAGAACTCTGCTTTCTGTTTCTTGACATAGCCTGACTCGACATTAAAAATAAATTAGTTCACCATCTAGATCAACTTGAAGTATGAATTTAAAATGGGCACACTGTTGAAACTGCTCACATTTTAAAAGGTTGTCACACAAATTTTGTCCACATCAGAGAGTTTTCTCATTTCTGTTTACTCAGAATGATAAACTCTACCAACAAAAGGCAAGGGAGTTTGCCATGGCACATGTATATGGAACTGGATTTTTTTTCATAAATGCAATTTCTTCCTGAGGTCACTTTAATCAAAAGAATAACTGCACTATTCACGAGCCATGCCCTGTTAATTAGAAGAGTCGGTCAATTATTATATAAGATCACATCACTTTTCAATAAGGAGAAAAGAGTTTCCCTTTGCGGGTCTTCAACAACAATTACCACTGCTCAGTCCAGTGACTTGCAACATAGCAGCGAAGTTAATCATTTAAAACTAGAACCATCTTAGAAAAGCCAACTAGTGGACACATGTTCCTAGCAGCAATCACAGCTGGAGAGTGTGCTTCAGAGGAATTCTTAAGTGCCTCTGACACAGGATTTGGATAAAGGTCTCATTTTTAATTACTATGAATACAAATTTTACAAATTACAGGGTGTCTTTATTGGCACATAGAATCATCAGAGGTGGAGGTGGGGGACCTGTGAAATAGGTCTCTGAGTAGTCTGCCCGTTTTACAAATATTTCATCCTCAAGAAGCAGAAGTTAAGGAAACTCACCAGGAAGGCAATACAATATTCTAATATACTTGTAAATTACTGTTTTAGGATCAAATGAAAGATATAAATGTTGAGAGCAAGGAGAAGTTACGAGAGTGGGCTCCACTTTCAATCCCTATGTTGGTCTGGTCCTGCACCTTAAAAATTCTGTGTGACAATTCATCCTTTCATTCATTAATTCCGTCTGTCTGGAAGATTCCAAACCCATTTTGGAGGACACAGCACTGGAGGCTGAGTACTAAGGGGTGAGTACCTGAAGCCCCAGGCTGTGCCAGGCACGGCAGCTGCCCTGTGGCGAGAGGCACAGGTGGGATCAACAGATGCATGTCACTTCCTTTCAGTGTCTCGCACATCATGGTCGACTCATGAAAAAAATTAAAGTTTCCTCAAAGAGGCAAACATTAGACCCCTGTGGTGGGAATAGGATGATATATAATGAATTTTCAACATTAGGGATATACCATAAATGCTGGAGGGCCCTGGATACATTCACATCTCAGTGTCCTGGGACACTAAGTGGCATTGACATGGAGCCACTGTAGACACAGTGCTACACACAGAGCCAGCTCTTACCTCCCTGACAGGGAGTGTGGTGCTCGGGGTGGCTGATGCTCACTGTGAATTTCTAAGGCAGTCAGCATCAAGGAGAATTCAGCAGTTTAGGGGGACTAGAGGGATAGAGTGGTGGCCTGTCCTATTTGTGTTGCCATGAGATGGAGGAATGGTGCCTTCTGGAAGACCAGCTGGCTGCCGAGGCTACAGAACAGTGGTGGGAATGAGGGTAGACAGCACAGCACTCTTACTGGGGAAGGGCCCTGGTAAGGGGAACGGTGTCTGGAGACAAGAACATCAACAAAAATAAACAAATGGAACTGGATCAGCCAGGAAAATTAACAGAGCAAAAAGACAGCCTGTAGAATGGGAGAGAATATCTGCATGTTATCTATCTTAGAAAGGTCTAATAACCAGAATCTACAAAGAACCTAAGCCAATCAGCAATAAAAAAACAAACAAACAAACAAACAACAAAAAAAAAAACCAAATTCAAGCAACCCCATTAAAACATGGGAAAAATTTAGGAACAGAAATGTTTCAAAGGACGATAGGCCTTATTTTATAGTTGTTATGATTGCGTTTGGGGTTGTCTTCATAAATTCTTTGCCAGGCTGATATCTAGAAGAGTTCTTCCAACATTTTCTTCTAGAATTTTTATGGTTAAATGTCTTAGATTTAAACCTGTTATCCATCTTAAATTAATTTTGGTGAATGGTGATAGATATGGACCGTGTTTCCATTTTCTATGAGGCTATGCTATTGTCCCAGCATCTTTTATTGTAAAGGGATTCTTCTCCCCGTGTACATTGCTGTCTGCTTTCTCCCGGTGTACACTGCTGTCTGCTTTTTCCCCAGTGTACACTGCTGTCTGCTTTCTCCCCGTGTACATTGCTGTCTGCTTTTTCCCCAGTGTACATTGCTGTCTGCTTTCTCCCCATGTACATTGCTGTCTGCTTTTTCCCCGTGTACATTACTGTCTGCTTTTTCCCTGTGTACATTGCTGTCTTTTTCCCCGTGTACATTGCTGTCTGCTTTCTCCCCGTGTACATTGCTGTCTGCTTTTTCCCCAGTATACATTGCTGTCTGCTTTTTCCCCAGTGTACATTGCTGTCTCATTTTCAGAACTTGATGGCAATGTGTGGATGAGTGTATTTTGGGTTCTCTGCTCTGATCCACTGGTCTGTCTTTCCTTTTGTGCCACTACTATGCTATCTTGGTTACTATAGTCTTGAAGTATAGTTTAAAGTCTGGTAAAGAGATGCCTTTAAATTTGTTCCTTTGGCTTAAGGTTGATTTGGCTATTTGGGCTCTTTTTCTGGTTCCAGATGAAGTATAGAATCATTTTTTCTAGATTTGCAAAATATGATGTTGGTGTTTTGATGGGGATTTTATTGAACGCCTAAGTCACTTTGGGTAGAATAGATGTTTTAACAATGCTGATTCTGCCAAACCATACGCATGCTGTGTTTTTTTAGGTGGAAAGGTATTTATTTCTTTGTTAACTTCCTGGCCATTCTTACCTCCAACATGCAGGTTCTGTAAGGGCAGTGATGCTGCCTTGTGGACAGCCACATCCTCAACATCTTGGACAGTGTCTGACAGAGTATTGACTAAACAAGTAAATGGTTTTCTTAGAAATAAGCATTATATTTCTGTATGGAGGCATAATGAAAGACCTGCATACTGGGAAAGTTGAAAATGGCAAAAAAATAAATCCTTTAGTGAGCGAAAAGAGATGGGAGTACTAAAATGCTGGCAGAAAAGTTCAATGAGAAATGTGTTGCTTTGCAAGGAAATTGAACCTGATGGGGCGCCCTTTCTCCCTGAGGGCAGACGGTCACCTCATCCATTGAGTAGTGGGGGAGCACTCCTTGGCCAACTCTAGTTCACTCTGGCAGTTTCCACAGTGAGGAAGGTAACCTATGCTGTCACCAGGGGTGGTGGTGGTATATTCATTCGCTTATTTGCCTTGAATCTGTGGGGACCCCCAGGGAGTGCTCCACAATAATAACAAGGTACAATTGCAGCTGCCACCAGACGTCTGGCTCCACTGCCAGACTTTGACTCCCTCCAACCACCGTGTACCTTTGATTCCTCCTCTGTAAAATGGGAACGTGAATGCAGGTTCATAACCCAGATTGGACATCCTAAGTTTCAGAGTTTTTCAGATTTTGGGGGGAGCAATACAGAATACGTGCCATAAGTTATATAATAACCACAGTAGGGTCTGATCAAACACAGTACTATATCTGCAGTGAAATGTATGAATATTCATATCTAGCGGGATAAATCAAGTGTATAAACAGCTTTTCTCCTGCTCACATCAGGTTTTACCATCAAGATTTCAGGTCAGGCAAATTCAGTCTCCAAACGAGTCAGCCAGAAATATTACACCTTATCTTACTGTTGGGGTAATGCATTTACAAACTTATACTTTTCGTGAAAATGCAAAGGACTTTATTTTACGGATGGTTTTAAATCACGATGTTCCACAACATTTAGCCTAAGTTAAACCCCTTCTCCTTCCATGCGTTCCCCACCCTTCCCTTCCCTGGGAGACTTGAAGCTCCCAAAGGGAAGTCGTGGACCTTGAGAAGCAGCCATGCAGGAAAGCTTGGTCCCTGCCTGGGGGTGGGGGGAGCGGCTTGGGCGGGAGAAGCCCTCCAGCGAAGTCCTGCAGCACCCTCTGCCCCAAGCTGGCCCCCAGATCAATCTTACGTGGAAGGGAATGTAGCGCCAGGCAGCCCCTCAGTGGGCGCCTTCCACCCAGTCTTGTCTCTGAGCTGCTCCTACTTATAAATTCCAGTCCCGTGTCTGGGGTGTCACGCCTGGAAGGAGGGCTTCTTTAGGGCAGGAGGAGGCAGGTGCTTGTGGAGCTGCTGAAGGGACCCGGGTGCCTGACAGGCTGGGCTCTGCAAAGCAACCCCAGACGCCCCACTGTGAGGTCTCTAACAGGAACTCTGGCACACGTGTGCTTTTCAGTGGAAAGCAGAGACACAGCTGCTTCCCATGGTTTACACTTCTCAGGTGGAAACAAGAAAAAGAAAAGAAATAGAGGGTCTAACTGTTAGGGCAAAGAGGCACAGAAATGGCCTTTAAAGTCAAGAACGTTTGACTTGTTCCAAGGGCCAGAGCCGGGCTTTCTTAGTGGCCAGACTGTCGCCTGAGTATAGCATATCTGTTCAAGTAATAGCCATTGTATTTACAGTTATGAAAATCTCCTAGAATTGGTGTCTTTTAAGATACAGCCTAATACTAAAGCCAGATAAGAATAAAATTCTTGAGTAGAATATCAAAGCGTGACTGGCTTTTGACGAAAACAAAGTCATTCACAACAAATTTGTGTACCTCAAAGTCTATGCAAACCGGCTTGTTTTAAATTGGCAGAAGGAAATTTTCCAAATTCTGAGAAAATGTTCAAGTTGGGTTTTTAAGACAAAAGAAATTAATTTAAAACAAAACTAACCAATAAAAGAACTGGTGGAAATACATTTTAGCTAATTTTTTAAAAAATAACAACCAACTTCAAAACCCATAAATTCAAAAAGGGTTTAAGTTAAATTATGCTGGCAAAGAAACCAAATAACATTTTTACATATTTGCTAAAGTACGAGAATATTTCAGTGCTGAATTTCCTATTTCAGCAGGTGTGGCTAAGTCCGCGATGTGGCTCACATCAGTTCTCTGCTGAAAAGCCTAAAACGGTCACTCCCTGTGTGAGGGCAGCACAGGTAAGAGCCACCCCAGAGGGAAGAGTTGAATGTGTCCACCAAACAGACTCAGCAGCTGAGGCTCTTCAAGAGCAAAGATCTACCTGTTGATTTCCTCATGTTGTCATGGCTATTTCATAACTGGCATTCCCACATGGACAACTGAGATAATTCCCCACCCCCTCAGCCCTCCCAAATAAGACCTGGTAGTCCTATCAGATGTCTCACTACTGCCATTAACACTTGTCTTTCACTCCTCTGCAGGTCCCCAACTGTCAGTGTCACCCAACCTTGTCCATTCAAATCACAAGGTCTTCTGGAATTTGGGCCCACTAACCCATTAGTGTTAAACCTTTTAGGTCATGGTGGTGATTTTAACTTCCAATAATGGTGTTTAAATTCAACAACTACAGTTGAAAAGAAAGAAAATGTGTGGAGGCCTCTTCTTCACACAGGGTCTGATGTGAACATCTATCACGGGAAAACTGACTGAGCTGAAGGGGTGACTTTGACCTTCCCTTCACCCACCTGCAGCCCTAAGGCACCATCACCACTGAGAGAGCACTATAAGGGTCCCTCAACTTGCTGTCCTGGCTGGGCATCCATCCTCGCCAGCCCACAGCCATGCCCAGCAGATTCTGTTCCTGCCTCCTAGCTTGGGCTCCTGGGGGCAGCGTGTGCCCCTGAGAACAGGTATTGCCAGATTCTATCCCAGCCAGGGGCTTCCTCCCCCCACACACTCCCCCCATTGGCCTTTTTTATTTTGTTCCTTCACTAACATGAAGAGTAATAAGAGTACCTATTTTAGGACACACTCGGATAAACCTCTGTGGAGTCTTTGGTTTCTCCAACACTCACATGTAGCTCTCCCCCAATCCCTGGAAAACAACAGAGTGTGTCTACCTACAGTTTAGGGATTTTAAGTAAGATACTGAAAAGATCTGAGCCATGGCAACAAATAAAAACCATAGGTAAAACTATCAGGTTTACTTTGAAATATCTGACTTTCCCAGACATTATATTTGCTTAAGATTTCTTATATTTTATAAAAGAAAAGGAAAAAAAATATTCTGCCCCTTTCTGTCCTGAGTGATGTACAGTCATTTGACTAGATGATAGTACAGGTCTGTAGTTTCTGCCCTACAGAAGGCAGAGAGGAGGACTCAGAGCTCTCCAGCATACCTGGAAATGGTCTGAGAGTTTTGCGGGATAGGCTCAGCTGCAGAGACTTGGTAATTCCCCCCCCCCCCCAACCCCTGCATCATCAGCCCCCAAGGTGGACTGCACCAGGCCCGGGGAGCTGACCCTGTAAGTAATGAAGACTCACAAGCGCCGTGAGAAAGCAGGGATTTACTTCGAGCTACACTGTACGGGAATAAAGAAGACAATGAATCAGCCCCTATGGCCACTGTCTGCTTCACGTGTCCTGAAAGATCTGTCTCATTTTGATGAGCATGACCACAGAGACACATCCCTGAAAGCCCAGCCTCACAGGTCCCTTGGCCTGCTTTCCTGAGCTCTGTGCTTCAGCTTAAACAAGCTAAACTCACTCTGCCACGGAGACACTCTCAGGAGGTGGTCAGCACGTCAGAAGACTGGATGCCATGCCCTATGGGGTGAGCACCACTGTCCTTTGCATGGCCACAAGGTCCTCTGCACTGCAGCCCAGCCTTCTGCTGGTCCTTTGCTGATATGCAGCTGCACTCTGGCCTTGGAGACTGGGCCCATGTCCCTGGCCATGTCTGTGTGGCCAGTCCCAACCGCTCCCCTCTCCTCCTGCCTCCCACAGGTCACCCTTCCTCCAGTGCTTTCTCCTTGGACCACCAGAACATCTTGTTAGTACCATAGTAGAGGGTTTATGAGGTGGCTCCACTCATAACCAACTCTAAGCTCTCGAGGTCAGGAGCCCAGTTCCTGGTATACAGTAGGTGACCAGTAACTATGTGCTGACTAAATAGATGACTGAGTGTTATGTTTTAAATTTTATTTTAGAAGGCAAAAAGACATTATATTAGACACAAAAATGTTAACAGCGTGTTAAATCCAGGTAGAAAAATTACAGGTAATTCTTGTTGCAGCAGTAAGAATAGAAAGCCAAAGAGAGAGAGAGGAAGAACCAGAAGATTTATTTATGTAACATTTCAGGCAATCAAACAGTGTTAAGTATTAGCATTAGCCTTTTCTAATAAATGTTACGGGGACCTACTATTTCCTACGTTAATGAATGGATTAGTGTAATACAAGTTATTTATGGAATTCTATAGAATTTGATGCATGTTTTCTTAATTTATTCTGACCTAATTCATTAGCTTAAGTGGTTCATGCATTTCACAGCTATAAATCTTGCTCATTCAGCTGTGAATAAATCTTTGGTATTATGTGCTGACACCTAACTAAAATGTAACAATATGATTTTATCTTTCTATCAAGACTTTTATCCCAGAAATAACTCCCTTTGTTTTAAAGAAAGCAGGTTTGCAGCAATATGGAGGGAAGTGGAGACTATTAATTCTAAGTAAAGTCTTAGAATGGACTTTGGGAATGGAAAATCCCATTTGGAATTGGGAAGTGGAGACTATTATTCTAAGTAAAGTCTTAGAATGGACTTTGGGAATGGAAAATCAAACATGGTATGTTCTCACTGTTAAGTGGCAGCTAACAGATGGGCATATGTGGGTGCGAAGCCATGTAAAGGGTGTGAGAAACCAAGGAGGGGACAGGATGGGGGTTGGTGTGAGATAAAAACTAACCTTACACCATTCACCAAAGCCCCGACTTAAGGGTTACACATAATAGCTGTGTAATATAAACACTAGCACCCCTTAATAAAAAAAAAAAAAAAAAAGAGAGACTTCTGTACAACTGGCATTTTGAATCTCATTGCCCAAAACGAAAATCCCATGATACTGGTGACAGCTTTCATTATGAGGATAAAAACACCACTATCGCATGCTTTTAAATACAATACAATAAGCAGTATTGATTACTTATTAAAAATATAAACAGCAATGAAAAAAGCATAGCTATTAATATGGAAAACACTGATCTGTCGATCCTACATGTCTTCCCGTGAGGCCATGCTACAATGCTAATAATCCTACTGCCATCATGTCTTTATGTGAGGGCATGCAACAATGCTAATAATCCTACTGCCATCATGTCTTCACATGAGGGCATGCTACAATGCTGATAATCAATCCTACAGCCATTCTGTCTTCACATGAGGGCATGCTACAATGCTGATAATCCTAAAGTCTTCATGTCTTCATGTGAGGGGCATGTTACAATGCTGATAATCCTACAGCCATTATGTCTTCACGTGAGGGCATGCTACAATGCTGATAATCAATCCTACAGCCATTCTGTCTTCATGTGAGGGCATGCTACAATGCTGATAATCCTACAGTCTTCATGTCTTCACGTGAGGGCATGCTACAATACTGATAATCAATCCTATGGCCATCATGTCTTCACGTGAGGGCATGCTACAATGCTGATAATCAATCCTACGGCCATCATGTCTTCACATGAGGGCATGCTACAATGCTGATAATCCTACAGTCTTCATGTCTTCATGTGAGGGCATGCTACAATCCTGATAATCAATCCTACGGCCATTCTGTCATCACGTTAGGGCATGTTACAATGCTGATATTCAATCCTATGGCCGTCATGTCTTCACATGAGGGTGTGTTACAATGCTGATAATCATGCTGACCTGAGAGAGGCAGGCTGATACAAACAAAGTGGTCTCTAAAAGATTAAGCTCCATTATTTCTTCTGTAAGCACATGGGTAGGTTCCAATAATATAGGTAGGTTTGGACCTGCCGTAACGGCGACTGGAATGGTTTCTTTTATGAAAGTCTCTACTGTAAGGAAAACATGCATTATTCTCACAAATACTTGGCATGTGGTAGACTGTGATCAATATTAATTAATTAACAAGCTGGTAGCACAGTAATTAGAGTTCAGTCGGCCTAAGCAGGGATTTTGACAAACATTTTGTGGTGACAGTGACTTCTAATTGCAGATCAGCTGGCTGCCTCACCACTATTCTCTCTCCTTCCTTCAACTCCAGGGGTCTCTGTGACTAGGGCTCCTCTCAGAGTCTGGATGTTGGGTCCCTCCAGAATCCATGTTCAAACCTAATCTCCATGGTGGTGGTGTTAAGAGGTGAGCCTGGGGTGGGGCAGTGGCGGCGACTTGGTCATGAGTGGAGTGAGTGCCCTTATGAAAGGGTCCCCCAGAGAGCCCATCTGCCCTCCCCCCTGGGAGGTTACAGTGAAATGACACTGTCTAGGATCCAGGAGAGGGGCCCTCATCAGACACCGAATCTGCTGGTATCTTGATCTCACACTTCTCAGCTTCCAGAACCATGAGAAATAAATGCTTTGTCTATTAGGTATGGAGTTTATGGCTGTGCTGTTATAGCAGCAGGAATGGGCTAGGACACACACCTTCATGTAACCCTTTCTGCCTACTGCCCTTGCAGTTCTGGGTCTACTCCACTCTCTCTAGCCACTTTGAACACTGAGTCAACCTTGGGTGGTGCCCCTCCCAGCAGATCAGTGCCAGGGCTCAGAACACCACTTCCTAAGATGACTCTGCCTTAGGTTTCACTATGAAACTTTTATTAATTCTGGGGCCATGAACTTCCTATTTTCATTGCAATAGAAGCAAGATTTATTAAGAGGTTCTCTGAGGTTCTCTGTCCAATATGTAAGTAACCTCCCTGTAAAATTAGTTTTTTCACTCCGACAGCAAAGCTCCCCAGTTCCCAGAGCAAGTGAAGGGCTGGCTGTGCATCTGTATCTGTAGTGTCAGAACAGCAGCTAACTGTGGGACTAGCACTGGTGCTAACCACAGTTTGAGGAGCCTCCATGTATTGACTAGTGTAACGCTGGCAAAACCCCTCTGATTTAGGACTACCATTAGACCCATTTTGCTATGTAGGTGACTGTGCTAGGTGCCAGCCTGCTGGCCAGGCCACTCACCTGCAGCACTGGCTCGTGGCCTGAGCACACTGCCATTTATTGAGACAGGTATGAGAAATGGGAATCTCTCTAGTTTCAAGATGCTCTTGCTCAAGATCTGAGTGTCATGTGAACACTAGCTAGAGATGACTGAATCTTCATGAGATACAAGACACGTGACTGGGGTATTTCATAATTCTGACCTTCCACCATCTTCCTTATGCTTTAAAGCCCTGAGTGTTGGGAAGCAAACACACGAGGTCAATTTCCAGCAAGTGGCCTCCCAGGTGCTCTGTTCAGTGTGTGCCCCACACTCCTCCTGTTGTTCATTCCTATCCCCAAGCCACCACTTCCACCTGCCCCTCGCACGCATGTTCAAACCAGGTCTTCAAGGAGCACGGGGAGAACAAAACAAGGGCAGGATAAGTTTCCTGGGGCTGCATCAACAGGGTGGCTGAAGACAATAGAGCTGTACGCTCTCACGGTTCTGGAGGCAAAAGTCCAGACTCCAGGTCGTGGTGGAGCTGCTTCCTTCTGGAGGTTGTGAGGTGAGTTTGTCCCCTGCCTGTCTCCTGGCTTCTAGTGGCTGCCAGGGACCTTGGTTGGTAAACACCTCACTTCAATCTCTGCCTTTGTGCATGTGACAGTTCTCTCTGTATCTCTGCATCTCCTCTCTTCTTAGAAAGACACTCGTCAGACTGAATTTTGGCCCAATCCTAATCCAGCACCACTGCGTCTTAACCTGATTATACCTGTGAAGACCATTGCCAAATAAAGTCCCATCACAGGCTTCAGGGATTCATGCTTCACGTATCTTTTAGGGCAGTAGCTTTCAACCTTCCTAATGCCACGGCCCTTTAATACAGTTTCTGTGGGTTGCAATCCACAGGGTGAGAACCACTGTTTTAGGGGGACACAATTCAGCCTGTAATCAGAAGTGAAGTCATTTTCTTTTCTGTTGGTTTGTTTCCCTAAAGTACTCAAAAATAATGCCATTTGGCTTCCGGTAGCACTAATCTAAAATATAATCCTGTGAGTAAGAAGCATGTGCAGGCTTCTCTGTGCCTGGTTGTGGATGGGGAAACTGCATGGGGGAAGGGCTCCTGTCTTGCTCAGAAATGTAATTAACCAAGAAATGCTGTCCAGTGCTCAGTACATCTCTAAGATGAGCAGCGCCCTCTCTTTGAAGTGCTAGCACTAAGGCTGACCTCACCAGTCTGGCTGCAGCAGCCGCCCACGCCCAGGAACTTCTTTCAGTGGGGAGCAGAGACTACGGCTCCTTACTTTGAAGCAGGACCTCAGGCCCACACGACCCCACTGTACTCGCATTTTTAAGAACACACATCTGTGTTGTGGAGTTTCCTGAGTGTCTGGCGTTCAACATTTTAATGCTTCATATTCAATAAATCAAGAGCAAGTCTGCATGGATGTGACCTTTTCAATATTCCACAATATGACAGACTGGCTGCTGCAGTGCCTTCCACCCCCGTGACAGGAGATGTGAGCTGCCACCCAGCAACAGTGAAGAACAGCAGAAAGAGCAAAGTCACAAGGAGGCGCAGTCCTTCAGAGGCTACAGGAGGAATTACAGTTTTGATGTGTCATTTTCTTTTTCTTTTTGGAGGCTGCAGTAATGAATTGAAAAGACAAAATGTAATATTGACCAGAATAAGCACTGCTGTGGTCTTTCATAGTTAATGATATCACCCAGGCTCTCAGTTGTCTTGGCCTCTGTCTGCATCATTTTCAAAGGTTTTACTTTAGAATCATTCCTATCTTTGTCAGATTTTAGTAAAACTTTAATATAAAGACCTGTTACTCCATCATGGCAACTCAGGGTTCCAGAAACTGTGGTGAAGTCTCATGAATTCTTAAAAAGTTCACATTTGCAGCTGGGCACAGTGGCTCACACCTGTAATCCTAGCACTCTGGGAGGCCAAGGAGGATGGATTTCCTGAGCTCACGAGTTGAAGACCTGCTGAAGCAAAATGGAGACCCCCCATTCTCTACTGAAAATTGAAATACTAGCTGGACATTGTGGTGGGCGCCTGTAGTCCCACCTACTTGGGAGGCTAAGATAAGAGGATCTCTTGAGCCCAAGAGTTTGAGGTTGCTGTGAGTGATGAAGACACCACAGCTCTCTACCTGGGGTGACTCTGTCTCAAAAAAAAAGTTCGCTTTTGCTTGGTGTGGTCCACTCAATTGTTTTGTTTAAGCAGTTATGACATGTTGTACTAAGCTGAGTTCAACTTTCTTGGTGAACTTTTGAAGACAAATCAACCACATTAATTAATTATTCACACTTCAGGCTGTATGAGTAACAGTGGACGGTCCTAAAGTCGAGACAGCACAGTCTGGTTTCTGAGAAAGGGCAAGGAGACGCAGACAACACTGGTAAGCCAAATACATAAACTGTATTATAATTCTGATAGAAAAAAACCTGGACCCTCACCAGAATTAATTAGCCATATGCCCATTTTAAAAATGTGAATGCTAGACAATAAATAACTCATATCCATGCAAATGTTTAAACAAAATTTCAGGAACTATAAGTAATGTATAGATTTATTTCTTAGTGATTACCTTAACAAGCTTTTCCCTTAACTATGCCATGGAATGCCAATATTAGCATTAAAGATGTCATAGCCCATTAACTAGAAATTTAAAATACCAAAATGAAATAAGGCCTTTCCTATAGTAATCTATAAGCAATTTATTTTACAATAACACTTGAGTTTCTGACATATTCTAGAGTAATCCAAAATTAAAATAATTTCAATAAATTTCCTGCCCACCAGGCATAAAATTACATAAAAGGCCCTAGATCACCACTGACTAGATCCTGCACAACTATAAAACAATAGGCTTGATGAATCACACACCTACCCAGTCTTAGAACTTTAATTACTAATTCATTGAAAATAGAGTTGTGAGAGCTGTCCAGTTGGGGAGCACACTCCCAGACTCTAGGAACAAGAGGCAGTGACACGCAGACAGTCTCTGTCCCCACAGCACTTTTGTTCAAGAAGGGGAGGCAGAAACCGATGAAGATTGTTGAAGAAGTCCAAGGAAATCTCTTGGGGATAAATGCTGTCTCTTGGTGACAATGGGTAAGGAATTCCTGGAAAGGGGTTCCGAGAACTCAGAGAAGACCACCTATGATAAAATTACTTCTAAACAGACACCTGAATGAAGTAAGAGTGTGAGCTTTAAGGAAACTGGGAAAGCATTCCCGAAAGAAGGAACAGAAGCACAAGTGCCCAGGGAAAGCAGGCTTGAGAGGATGCCTGTGACCCAGCAGGGCCCAGGTCACATTGGCCTCACACCCGTTTTAACCACTTTGTCTTATTCCAACGTAGCTGAGATGCCACTGGAGTTTGGGCGAGGAACATTAATTGACTTAATTCTACAGTGACCATCTGGCATCTGTTGGCAGATCAGAGCTGAAGGAGAAGCAGCACAGAGCTTGGAGTTGGGAGGTCATCTGGGGACTGGGGAAGAATCCAAGCAAAAGCTGACGGTGGCTTGGACCAGGGTGGGTGCCGTGTATCTGGAAAGTATTCTGAAGGGATTGCCTGCAGGATTTGCTGATGGGCAGCATGTGTGGTGTGAGAGAAAGAGAACCCTCCCTGTAACTGAGAGGTGATGTTTTTCCCATTTGGGGAGGTGATGGAGGCTGAGGCAGAAAAGGGTCACACATTCATGTTTGGAATTATGGAGTTGGAATGCCCATTAGGGGAACCCATGAGGCAGAAAAGGGTCACACATTAATGTTTGGAATTACGGAGTTGGGATGCCCATTAGGGGAAATCAGGGAGTTAACCTGAGATTTAATTTTGGAGTTCAAGTGTGAAGTTAGGGCTGGAGGCATAAACTTTGTAATTATCAGCATATGGTGTTTAAATTAATGAAGAGAGGATGAGATCACCCACGGAGGGAGAACAGATTGAGAGGAGGAAGGAAAGGAAGAGAAGGGGTCTAGGACTGAGCCTTTTGTACTGAGTTCTTATAGCTGAAGGGGCCCCGCAATGCCATGTAATACCCAAAGTCCCTAAGTATGAGCTGAAGAACTCAGTGTCAACATGGTGGACTAACTGGCAAAGGGCGGCTTTGTCATAATATATTTTTTTATTTTTTAATCTATTGCCTCAAATAAACAAATATAAATAAATTGCTTTGTAAATTTTAAATTACTACACTTGAATGAATTCTCATTATTGCTGCTATAGTCTCCACTGGGTTAACTATAGTTGATGGTTATTCAAGGGACCACTCAGAATGACCACTGTCATTCATTCTAAGATACGCTTCTTTTCACACTTTAACATCTCTGAAATCACAATGTATTATGCAATTAATGGCATTTTACAATTATAATTGATGGTATTTTTTTCCTTTTCAGAGACTATGTAAAAAAACCATTATGTAATTCACGACATCTTAGGTTTCATGAAATAAAAGCTGTATTTTGAAAGTGAAGGTTACTTCTGCCGTCCCAAGTTGATATAAAAGTGGAGGAGTTGGTCCTCTGCACAACTACCTGTAGGACCAGTGTCCCTGGGATGACACAGAGTTTGGGGAAGGAAGCAGAGGGACCCAGAGAGTCACTCAGGTCAGGCCCTTGACAGCCACCCTGTTTTGCTCAGGGTCTGTTACTAAGTAGCTCTGGGTGTCACACACCTGCAGTATAGGAAGACGGTCCCATCTGAAACACACACAGTCTGGCTTCATTTTCCAGACATTTCCCCCTTTGATTCATACACCCCTAAAGAACAGAAGCCATGTCTCAGTTTCTTTCAATCCCCAGAATTCAGCACAGTGCCTCAAAACAGATGGTGCTCAATAAATGTCTTATTAAATTGAAACCCAGCCCCCTCAGTATTTGGACGTGAAGACCTGTGGCCTACAAGCTCAGTGGAAACGTACAGCAGACCCTTCCTTAGCTGTGATAGCTGAAGGTCATGGGCTGACTGCAGCTACGTGAGGTATCCTGTGTGAGTGCCCAGGACGAGGTCCTGGAGTGGTCTCCATGGAAACACAGGAGGAGCTTTTATAATCTTGCAAAGAAACAACAAAAGCATACTTTAAAATAATAACAAAATGCAGCATTTATAGATAGTAAAATAACCTATGTTAGGAAACATGCAAGTTAATAACCCTCTGATAAAAAAGCAAAGATAATTTGCTTCTGGTGGTGGAGGTGTCTGAGTTCACGGGCAGTGGTGCTGAGCTGCAAGAAGTAATCTTCGTCAACCCCTTGTCAACCATTACCCGCTCTCTTGCTGCTTACCATGCGGTTTGCCTTTTTCTTCTCATCATACCCCCAGCGCATCCCTCCGAGCCTACTATTCCACTTACTTCTTCCTTTGCATGCGACCCGTATTCTTTACTCCCCACAAGAAGGTCCTCAAGGAATTACAAAGGACTTTTTAGAAATAAAGACATAAAATATTTCACAGTTCCTATGGAAGCCTTTTTGTGAAGATTGTGCTTTATGTGTAATAAAAACACCTAGGAGAGTAGCCATAAAAGTACATTTGAAAATACATTTGAAATGTAAATAGTGTTTGCAGTGTTCCTGTGATGTTGCTTCAGGGCACAACAACATTTAGCAGGAGCTCTGCTTAAGTCTTGAATTATCCTCTCCTCACAGTTTCTTGAATTATGTGACCTCTGAGAAGCATTCTGAGACCTAAACGGGCAGTACCCAGCAGTGACTGCACATTCCAGAACAATTCATGTCCCGTCTTGGCCTACGGGATCTTCTGAGGCTGCAGGGCCTGGGCGCACTCTGCCCCAGAAACTGCAGGCTGAGAACAAGAGCTGCTGGCCTGGGTTTTTACCTGGTCGCCCAATAGAAGTATAGTACAGTGGTATCAATTAGTACCTCTTCAACAAGGAGTTTTCAGTTTCCTTTTAAATCAGGGACCTCTGTGACACTGATTTGCATATAAGCTGGAGTTCAACAGATCAGTGATTCACCATAAAAAAGAAGAGGTCCTCTAGCAGTTCTTAAGAGCCAAGTGGGTGTTTCCAGGACCAGTTAAAAGTCTTAGTGCAGAGGTCAGAAAACGGGTCCCCAGGCTAAGAATGGTCTTTACTTTTTAAAATGGTTTAGAAAAGAAAATTAAAAGAACTAATTCATGACAAGTGAAATTAATATGAAATTCACACATTAGTGCCCACAGATAAAGTCTGACTGGAACTCAGCAGCCTCACTCGTTCACTTGTGGGCCATCCAGGTTGAGCAGGTGCAACCCAGACTATCTGGCCCACAAAGCCCACAATATTTACTATTTGGCTCTTTGCAGGAAAAGTTAGCCAGCCTTCAAGTGGTGGGCCTGGACAAAGGCTGGCCCATTGTGAGGTCTTCGTAGTATCTCTTTTCACTCATGGTGCTGCCATAAGACTTGCAGATAGAACTCTGAAGGGAGACACAAGCAGGGAAGAACATTCTAGGAAGAAAAGAAAAAATAAAACTGGCTCTGTCAGACTACAGGGATGAGAAAGGAAAGCTCCTTGGTGGTATAATTAGTGTTGTAAATACCTTTGTCTGAAATGATTCTAAAGTAATCTGCAGTCCTTTATCATGTTCAAGCAGAGTGTGCAAAACCCCTCAGCTCACTATAATTACAAACAGCCCTTAATGAGTATATATTTGTTTTTGTGCCTGTGCTTTATTTTGCATTAATTCTTGTAATTTTGCAAATCACAAAATGCCCCAGACTCCTTTTATTAAGGTGTTTTCACCTGGATAAAAAGATGTGAACATATTAAAACAATTTGTGGTTGGTTGTATAGGAAACTGGGTGACACAATGGATTCTGATCTGGGAAAGTAGGACTGGTTAGAAAAGAAAGAATAGCTCTCTTCAATGAAGTCTCAGCCTTGGAGAAATATTTGGGGAGGAGTTCAGGGGCAAAGGAAATGGTATTCAGAAAGATACAATTATTCCCAAATCACTGTATGCGTGTGAAGCCTCACATGGTAATCAAGTGACACCATGGAGAAGAAATAGGCCTACAGAATCGGATGAACTGTGATTGAGTGTTGGGTTCTCCCGCCATTATGGTGCAGCCCAGGACACACCACTGCTAGCCTTGGTTTATTTTTCTGTAAAGGTAGCGTGAAGCAAGGATTGCTGGGGCATGCCACTGAGATGGCACCAGCAGAAGTGGTTTCTACATCAGCAGGGGTAGAAAGTACACTGAAAGTATACTTGATACCAGAAAGTACACTGAAAAAGTATTCTAAATTTGAACACAGCATTGATGATCCTAAGGTTGAAATTTAGAAATTTCTCAATGGCAAGCATTAACTTCGGACACATAAGTGGAGAAAGTAATTATGGAATGTTGGGCTTCCCTAACACCAGGCCACTTGACTTGATGAGCTGTTCCTAAAAAATAAAAACTTTTCATTTGTTGAAACTCCCAAGTCGTCAACAAACAAGAATAATATTTTATACAGGTGAAACAAGCTACTAGGGGACCTGAATTTCTAATTGTAGTGAAGTGAATTGGGCAAAAAGTATTTTAAGAAGTGATACGAGGACCGTTGGCTCTTTATGTAAAAGTCGAGGATACTGCCTTTAAGACGATCTACCCATCCTGTCCTTATCATGAAACTCAATTACTTGCTTTAAATGGCAAAAGTGGAAAAGCACTATTTTGAATAGTGCTGCATTTACTTTTAAAAATCTCTTTAAGAGAAGACCAAAAGTCACAATATAACAAAGACATCTGTACCAGAATGTTTATTGCAGCCCAATTCATAATTGCTAAGTCATGGAAGAAGCCTAAGTGCCCACTGACCCACGAATGGACTAGCAAATTGTGGTACATGTATACCATGGAATACTATGCAGCCTTAAAGAAAGATGGAGACTTTACCTCTTTCATGTTTACATGGATGAAGCTGGAACATATTCTTCTTAGCAAAGTATCTCAGG
>CAUYPK010121403.1:0-11643 GCA_963574355.1 Loris lydekkerianus | reverse complement strand
TGGTCAATTTCTTTCAGGTTTTCATATTTCTGAGAATAAAGTTTTTTGTACTATTCATTAAGGATTTCTTGAATTTCTGAGGTGTCTGTTGTAATTTCACCTTTGTCATTTCTGATTGATGATATTATGGACTTTAATTTTGTATTTTTGGTTAGGTTGGCCAAAGGTTTATCAATTTTGTTGAATTTTTCAAGAAAACCAACCTTTTTGTTCGTTGATCTTTTGAATAATTCTTTTGTTTCTGATTTCATTTAATTGTGCTCTAATTTTAGTTATTTATTTTCTTCTGCTGGGTTTGGGGTTGGAATGTTCTTGCTTTTCCAGTTGCTTAAGCTGTCCCATTAAGTTATTGACTTCATCTCTTTCCATTCTCTTGAGTAAGGTTTGCAACGCTACAAAATTTCCCTCTTAGGACTGCCTTTGTGGTATCCCACAGGTTCTGATAACTCGTGTCTTCATTATTGTTTTGTCCTAAAAAAAATTGTCAGGCTTCCTTGTTAATCTCATCTATGACCCAGCTATCATTCAGAGTAAGGTTATTTAGTTTCCATGTCTTTGTATGAGTATGCGGATACCAGTTATTGGTGAGTTCGACTTTTATTGTGTGATGATCCGAGAAAATACAAGGAATAATTTCTAATACTTGTAAATTTGCTGAGGTTAGACTTGTGACCTAAGATGTGATCAATTTTGGAGTATGTTCCGTGGGCTAATGAGAAGAATGTGTATTCAGTATTGTTGGGACGAAATGTTCTGTAGATGTCTGTTAAATTCAACTGTCGTATGGTGAAGTTTAAGTCCAAACTTTATTTGCTTAGTTTCCTATTGGAAGATCTATCCAATACTGCCAAAGGGGTGTTAAAATCTCCAACTATTACGGTGCTGGAAGATATTAACTTGCTCATGTCTGTTAGGGTCTCATTTATAAATTTAGGAGCATTCTGGTTGGGTGAATAAATGTTAATAATTGAAATTTCATCATGTTGAGCATTTCCCTTAACAAATATGAAGTGACCGTCCTTGTCTTTCTTTACTTTTGTTGGTTTAACACCTAGTGTGTCTGCAAATAAAATTGCCACCCCTGCTTTTTTCTGATTTCCGTTTTCCTGGATTACAGATGCCCATCCCTTCACCCTGAGTCTATATTTATCCTTCAAGGTAAGCTGAGATTCTCACATGCAGCAGTTATCTGGTCCAAGTTTTTGTATCCCATCAGCCAACCTGTGCCTCTTAAGAGAACAGTTTAAGCCATTCACATTAGTTGAGAGTATTGATAAGCCTGGTAGTATTTTGGGTGTCAGGTTTTTCAAAAGTCCAGTGGACATTTTGAATTTTTTCATCACTGTTGAAATTGTGTTTTGGTCAAGAATTTCAGAGTGAGTTTACTTTGGTGGTAGAGCATTGTGCTGGTCATTATGGAGGATGGGTCTGAGGATATCCTGAAGAGCTGGTTTTGTTTTGGCAAATGTCTTCAACGTGTGTATGTCATTAAAGTATATAACTAGTCTGTCATAAATGAAGCTCACGTTAGCTGGAGACAGGATCCTGGGCTGAAATTTGTTTTGTTTTAGGAGATTGAAGGTCAATGACCATCCTCCTCTGGCTTGAAAAGTTTCAGCAGAGAGATCTGCAGTCATTCTAATATTCTTCCCCTTGTAGGTTACGAGTTTTTTATGTCTGGCTGGTTGCAGGTTTTTCTTCTTCATATTAACTTTGGTGAAGTTAATTACAATGTGTCTAGAAGAAGCTTTATTTGGTTTCAGTCATGCTGGGGTTGTGAAACTGTCTACCATCTGAATATCAGTGTCTCTTGCCATGCTTGGGAAGTTCTCCTCTTTTATCTCTTGGAGTGGGGTATCTGTGCCTTTTGGACCATCCTCTTCTCCTTCAGGGATTCCTATGAGGCAAATGTTTCCTCTTTTGGAGTGGTTCCACAATTCTCTCAGGAAATGACCCATCTTTGCTCTCTACTTCTCTTTCTCTTTGAGCATTTGTGAGTGTTCAAAAGCTTTGTCTTCAATGTCTGAGATCCTTTCTTCTGCCTGCTCCATTCTGTCACTGAGGGACGCTACTGTATTTATCAGATCATTGAGGGCTGCAAGTTTTGCCTCAATGTGTGAAAATCTTTGGTGATTTTGTTTTTGAATTTAATAAATGCTTTAGACATCTTTTGAATTGCTCCTTGAATTTCCAATTCCATCTTGGCGTCCAGTCTGTTAATCTTATTTGCAACCCAAATTCTGCATTCGATTTCTGACATCTCAGCCATTTGTTTATGAATGGGATCTTCTGTTGTGTCCCCTTTGTCATTCCTTGAGGGAGTTGATCTACTGTGCTTATTCATGTTGTTAGAGTTTTTCTGCTGATTCTGCCCCATGATTATTTTTTGCTGTCTGGCTAGAGAAGCTGGCAAGGTGAAATTGAATTGGGGGTCCCTGGAGTTGTAATTGACCAGCCCTTTACCAAAGAACTTGGACTGGCATTTGCAACTTTTCCCTTAGAGCTTTACGAAGGTCCCATTCATAACTACAGCTTGAAACTATGGGACCCGCTTGGTGTAGTGGAGCTAGATGGCACTGACCAGTATTCAGCTAGTCTCTGCCCAATCCTAGTGAATCAGTGGCTTTGGGTTGAAATCTCAGCTGTGGAGATATATAAGCAACTAAGACACCCACCCACCACAGGTGACAACTGGCAGGGGAAAATCCCACACTCCACCACAACATAACCAGGGCAAAACCTTGGTGAGTCCAAGGGGTGATTGGCCCAGGTGAAGAGTACGAAACCAATTGTTCCTGTCAAAACAAACACCAATCTGGTGGGAGAGTCCAAAAGGTCTTCAGCATCTAGGCAGCTGGGGTCCACTGGCAGCTCAATTTCACCCCAATGGGAGGAACCTTGGAGCCGCCATCACTGTCAGAGGCAGCACTGCCACTGTTGGGATGGTGCCAGTGGTCTGGGGTACTGCTGCTTTCATGTCAGTGAAGCCAGCAGGGAGCTGGAGGGCGTTGCCACCAACCACAAATGTCACAGGATCCCGGCGGGGAACTGGAGGGTGGACTTGCCGGCCTCTGGAGCCTCAAGGGGTACAGGAGCCAGGTGTGAGTCACCGGCCATGGGCCGTGGTTCTCAGGACCCAGGTGGGGAGCAGGAGGATGGAATTGCTGGCCTCGGGATGCATGGGTTGCAGGAGCAAGGTGGGAGTCGCAGGGCGGGAGTCACCAGCAAGAGCCGCTGGTTGCAGGAGCCAGGCAGAAGTCACCCATGCAGGCCACAGGTCACAGAAGGCAGACTGGAGTCACTGTCCATTAGCTAAAATTTGTTTCCTTGGAGTCCCAGCTTGTCACAGCTGGGGTGATGCGAACCTATCCATTGTGTTTCTCACCTCAGTTCCTGATCTTCTGCTTTATTGGGTTATATCTGGGCATTATTTCTCCCTCTGGACAGGAACCTTTTCTGAAAGCTGGTTTCAGTAGACCATCTTGCCTTTCTCCTTTACTGCTTCTCCAATTGTCTATTTTTTTTAGTTTTCAATGATTAAATAGAATTTTAAAAGAACTTAAGTTTAAAATCAAAGTATGTTTCAACAAGTGGTCAAATAAAAATTAAAAATATATATATTTTATGTACTTCTACTTCTAGGACAAGATAGGTTAGGCACACTTCTCTCTATTCTTCCCCCTAGACAGTGTAAACATGCATGTGTGTGTTTATGTGTGAATATATATATATATATATATATATATATATATATATATATATAAAGAGAGAGAGAGACAGAGAGAGAGAGAGAGAGACAGAGAGATTCTGAAAGGTGTTGACAAGAAAGAAAATAAATCCGACCTGCTAGGGCTTTCCTTGAATTTTGTTTCTCGTGTTTTCTGGACTGGGAGCCAGAGAAGACAGCATCCTGGAAATGACACTGGACACAGAGAAGAGAAGCCCTCCCAAAAGGCTTCCTTCCTTGTCCAAAGGACCATTAAAGGGGCATTCTAGCAAGACTGACAACACTTAGGTAACAATTGCCAAACACCATAGCAAAAACAGAGGTCACACCCCTCTCACCCCTGCCAACAGACACAGGGTGGGGAGGCTAGACTTGTGCCTTAAAATGGCTACAATGAAGCACCCCAACCTCACCTTACCTGACTGAGGTGGTATCAAAGAAGTCATGGTGAGAAAGCAGACTACTCACTCAAACAGAGCAAAACTGAGCTGACTCTCACCTTTCCCACTAGGATGCTGTGAGAAGAGTCCTCCTTGAGACTCATGACTTGTACGTAGCACCACTATGCAGGTAGGCAAAACAGTGGCTCCACAAATATATCCATGTTCTAATCCCCAGAATTGGTGAATAGGATATGTTCTGTAGAAAAATAGAATTAAGGTTGCAGGTGGAGTTCAAACTGCTAATCAGCCAACCTTAATATAGGAAGACGTTCCTGGAATTTCTGAGAGGTCCAAATGTCACCACAAGAGTGCTCAAAAGGGTATGAAGAAGACAGAAGAATAGGTTAGAGTGGTGCAATGTGAGAGGAACCTGACCTCTTCAAATTGCTGGATTTGAAGTTAGAAGATGGGCACCATGAATCAAGGAATGTGGCAGCTTCTAGAAGCTGGAAAATTGCCTTCAGCTTTCAGGCAGCTGGTAAAAGAAGGACCTCAGTCCTACCACCACAAGGAATTTAGTTCTGTCAACAACCCAAATGAGTAGGAAGTGGATTTTCCACAGGAGCTCCAGAAAAGAATGCAGACTGCTGACACCTCAATTGTATTCTAGTGAGATCCATACCAGAACCCTGACATACAAAACTGTAATGTGATAACTGTGTGAAATTTTAAGCCATGTTTGTGGCAATCTGTTGAAGCAGAAATAGGAAATAATAAGCTATCCCTCCTCTTCCAGAATAACAAGCCATTCCTCATCCCAACCCAAATGTGCTTTCCCTACAGGCTATATGGAGAGTACTAACGAGGTACTTCCCTCTCACAAGGTGTCAACTCAGACCTGCAGGGAACCTGGATTTTCACCCCCACCTTTTAGTAAATAGTAAGGCAGCAACCCTTCTTCACTCTGTAGTAAGGCATGAGAGGAGGCCTGCTAAAACAGAAGATTTAGAAAATATATAGTGCCTCATCACACCCCAAATGTCCACAGTAAAACAGAAAATCACTCATCATGCTAAGAACCAGTAAAAGCTCAATTTGAATGAGAAAAGACAATCAACAGATACCAATACTGTGATGACACAGAAGTTTAGAATTTCCTGACAAGGAATTTATTTCTCACTATTAATCACATTTTCAGTTTTTCTGTTTTCCCCCTTTTAATTATTATTTCAGACTAATATCAGGGTGCATACAATATATGTATACAGTAGAAAACTATTCAGCCATAAAGAAAGATGAAGAGGCAGACGCCTTATTTTCCCAGGCGTGTTTCTGTTCCTTTTCATTAAACCTCACTGAGGTTCCTTCCTGACCCTCTCCCAGTCTCGTTTCAGAGTACACCCCTTTCATCTGGTGCTGAACATCCGGGCCTGGCGTGTGTGGCCCAGACCCCACTGCACTGACCCGCCTTTGGGGATGTTTAGAAGATTTCCTCCTGCTGCCGTTGGAGGAGGCTCCCGCCCAGAAAAAGAGTTACAGGACAGAAATTTAGCAAGTAAACTGGTGGATTAGAGCTGCGCCAAGAGAGAAGGTTGAAGAATGAACATCAACCCTGCTGAGGCGAGCTGCGACCCCAAGGACACAAACAAAAGGTACAAAATCCATCACCAAGCAGATGATAGTTCTCTCCCCCATGAGAACGGCTCAGAGTACCCCATAAACAAATGAGCAGAGTTCAAAAGTCCTCCCATTATACTCCATGGAAGAGATCCTCTAAAAACTGGACCTACTTCCTCTACTAGGGTGCCATGGTGCTCTCCTGCCAGGCGTAAAACTGCGTAAAACTCCACCTGCAATACTGAGCTCCCAGCACTCCCCCCCGCTCTCACTCTGAGGTCTAGGCCTGTCCCCCAGGAGTCCAGATTCTTGAGTGTTTTCTCAAGAGGTGTGGACAGGGCCTGGACTACTGCTGATCAGTGCTGAATCTGCAGAGTGTTGATTCATGGGAGTGAGGAGAGGACGGCCAGCTAAGAGGGAACCATACAAGGAGTGGCTGTGCCCCGAGGTGCAGAGCAGCAGCCGTTTTTGTCAAAAATAGGGCTCACCCCTGGATATTCCTGAGTCACACCTCGTGTCTCTCTGGGCAACCAGAGGAGGCCGGGCATCTTCTCAGGTGGCAACCACCAGTGGAACAGATCTTGGATGGAAATGAATGCAGGCCCCGTGAGTAAAGGGTTTGCCTGAGACAGTACCGACCTGGGTGGAGCACGGGGACTAGAAAATGCACACGCAGTGCCAGCAGACTCCCAGGGCAGGACTGACCCAGAGGACCGCTTTACTGTGCGTAAGATGCAACTCAGCCTAGAAAAAGGAGGGCAGGAGGCTAGAACTGACAGCTAACTGTGCTGCGAATATAAACTACCAGGCAGCAACAAAGACAGGGCCTGAGGTGCAGGCTCTGTGAACTCAAAACAGTGTCTCTTCTGCAGGGGAATTTAGCTGGGACAGAAACACATTCCGCAAAGTTGTACTGTTCTGTCAGTAACATCAATCAGGGGTGGGTCTGGACCTGAGTGAACATCCCCAGCCTCCATCAAGCACCCAAGGTTGTCAGGCCTCACCTTCCCCTACTGAATAGGGGCAGAGAGCAGCGGCCTGGCTGAGGAGACATAGATCTCCTGTGATTCAGGCAGGTGCAAATACCTGGAGTATCTGTTCATTGGAGGCAACGGGGTCACAGACCTGCGGGGTTATCAGTGACTGGGTATTACAAAGGTTCAAGGTGGGAAAGTAGTCATCATCCTTCCCAGACTAATCTATTTGCTGAGTGGGTCCTTCTGACCTCACAGAGCACCAGAGCAAGTCGTATTTGAGTTGTCAGCAGACCCCTGCGATCTAGTTCCCAGAGACATTTTAAACTCTCCCACCTCAGATAGGTGCTGATTAAGACAATTGATTTGGACATTTTGAACTCAGCCAATCACCCGAGGACTATCCAAGAGGTGCCCTGGGTGTGTGGTTGTAGGAAGGTTTGATTTTCCTTTTCCAATTGTTGCCTGTGGTGGTAGGGTGATGTAATTGCTGGCATTTCTCTACAGCTGAAATTTCAACCCAGAGTAACTGTTTCACTAGGGTCAGACAGAGAACAGCTGAAAACACTACAGAGCCACTTAGCCCCACCACACCAAGCAGGTCCCCAATTTCTCAGGCTATAGCACTTTACGGGTCCTTGGCAAAGCTCCAGGGGAAATGGTAAAGACACCAGTCCCAGCTTTTGGTCAAAGGGCTGGTTAATCACTACTCCTGGAGCCCCAAACCCAACTTATCTTTATCCACTCATCTAGTCAAATGGTATAAAATAATCATGGGGCGGAATCAGCTGAAGAACTCTGGTAACATGAATAACCAGAGTAGATCAACCCCCCACCCCACCCCAAGGAAAGATATGGCAGAAGTCACTTAAGATCACATTCATAAACAGATGGCCGTGATGTCAGAAATCGAATTCAGAATTTGGATTGCAAACAATTTAATAGAATGGAAGAAAGGTTGGAATTAGAAATTCGAGGACCAATTCAACAGTTGGAATTAGAAATTCAAGGACCAATTCAAAAGTTGTCTCAAGAATTCAACAAATTTAAAGCCGAAACCACCAAATATTTTGACATGTTGAAGCAAGATTTTGTAGCTCTCAAAGATCTGAAAAATACAGTAGAACCCCTCAGTAACAGAGTGCAGCAAGCAGAACAAAGAATTTCTGAGATTGAAGACAAAGTTTTGAACACTCCCTAACTCTAAAACAGGAAGAGAAATGAAGAGAAAAAAATGAATCATTCTCTCAGAGAGCTCTGGGATAATTCGAGAAAGGCTAATATCCACCTCATTTGCATCCGTGAAAGTGAAGAAGTGGCTGCACAAGGAACAGAGGCCCTTCTCCATGAAATTATGAAAGAGAATTTTTCAGACATGCCAAGAGATTCTGAACTTCAGATAGCAGACAGCTGCAGAACTGCAGCATGACTCAACCGAATAAGACATCCCCCAGGCACATCATAATTAACTTCACTCAAGTTAATATGAAGGAGAAAATTCTGAAAGCAGCCAGACGTACAAAAACCATAACCTACCAAGGGAAGAATATTAGAATGACTGCACATCTCTCTGTTGAAACCTTTCAAACCAGAAGAGGGTGGTCATCGACTTTTAATCTCCTAAAACAAAATAATTTTCAACCCAGGATCCTATATCCACCTAAACTGAGTTTCATTTATGATGGACCAATTAAAAACTTCAATGATATTCACATGCTGAAGAAATTTGCCATAACCAAGCCAGCTCTTCAGGATATTCTCAGACTTATCCTCCATAACGACCAGCCCAATCCCCTACCACAAAAGTAAACTCACTCAGAAACTTTTGATCAAACTCCAACTTCCACAGGGGTGAAAGGATTAAAAATGTCCACTGGATTTCAAAAAACTTGATACCCAAAATTTTGCCAGATTTATAAATATTCTCCATTAATGTGAACGGCTTAAACTGTACTCTAAAGAGGCACAGGTTTGCTGACTGGATACAAAAACTTAGGCCAGATATTTGCTGCATACAAGAATCTCATCTTACCTTAAAAGATAAATATAGACTCAGGGTGAAAGGATGGTCATCCATATTTCAGGCAAATGGAAATCAGAAAAAAAAGCAGGTGTTGTAATTTTATTTGCAGATACAATAGGCTTTAAACCAACAAAAGTAAGGAAGGATAAGAATGGT
Organism: Loris lydekkerianus; assembly: GCA_963574355.1. Classification (NCBI taxonomy): domain Eukaryota; kingdom Metazoa; phylum Chordata; class Mammalia; order Primates; family Lorisidae; genus Loris; species Loris lydekkerianus. Next base: position 2,763 of record CAUYPK010121403.1, on the reverse strand, counting down.
CACCTCATATTTGTTCAGGGTAACACTCAATATGATGAGATTTCAATTATTAATATTTATGCACCCAAAGAGAATGCACCTCAATATATAGGAGAAACTCTAAAAGACATGAGCAACTTGATTTCCTCCAGCTCCATAATAGTCAGAGATTTTAACACTCCTTTGGCAGTGCTGGATAGATCCTCCAAGAAGAAGCTGAGCAAAGAAATTTTAGATTTATACCTACCCATCCAACATTTGGATTTAACAGACATCTACAGAACATTTCATCCCAACAAAACTGAAAACACCTACTTCTCATCAGCCCACAGAACATACTCCAAAATCGATCACATCTTCAACCACAAATCTAAACTCAGTAAATTTAAAGGAATAGAAATGATTTCTTGCATCTTCTATGACCACCATGGAATAAAATGTGAACTTAGTAACAACAGGAATCTGAATACACATACCAAAACATGGAAGTTAAATGACTTTATGCTGAATGATAGCTGGGTCATAGATGAGATTAAGAAGGAAATTGCCAAATTTTTGGAACAAAACGACATTGAAGACACGAATTATCAGAACCTCTGGGATAACGCAAAGGCAGTCCTAAGAGGGAAATCTATAGCACTGCAAGCTTTCCTCAAGAGATCGGATAGATAGGAAGTTAACAACTTCATGGGACAACTCAAGCAACTGGAAAAGGAAGAACATGCCAACCCCAATCCCAGTAGAAGAAAAGAAATAACCAAAATTACAGCAGAATTAAATAAAACTGAAAACAAAAGAATTATACAACAGATCAATAAATCAAATGTTTACATGGATGGAGCTGAAAAATATTCTTCTTAGTAAAGTATCTCAAGAATGGAAGAAAAAGTACCCAATGTACTCAGCCCTACTATGAAACTAATTTGGGGCTTTCACATGAAAGCTATAACCCAGTTACAACCCAAGAATTAGGGGAAGGGGGAAAGGGAGCGAAGGCAAGGGGGAGGTGGGTAGAGGGAGGGGGACATATGGGATCACACATGCAGTGCATCTTACAAGGATATATGTGAAACTTAGTAAATGTAGAATGTAAATGTCTTAGCACAATAACTAAAAAATGCCAGGAAGGCTATGTCAACCAGTGTGATGAAAATGTGTCAAATGGTTTATGAACCTAGTGTATGATGCCCCATGATCATATCAATGTACACAGCTGTGATTTAATTAAAAAAAAAAAAAAAAATCAAAAAGTTGTTTTTTTTAAAAGGTCAAGAACATAGATAAACTGTTGGCTAACGTAACCAGGAAAAAAGGACCAAAATCTCTAATTTCATCAATCAGAAATGACAAAGACGAAATAACAACAGACACCTCCAAAACTCAAAAAAATGCTTAACGAATATTATGACAAACTTTATTCTCAGAAATATGAAAATCTGGAGGAAATTGACCAATACTTGGAAGCACGTCACCTTCCGAGACTTAGCCAGAATCAAGTGGAAATGTTGAAAAGGCCTATATCAAGTTTTGAAATAGCATCAACCATACAAAATCTCCCTAACAAGAAAAGCCCGGGACCAGATGGCATCACGTCAGAATTCTACCAAACCTTTAAAGAGGAACTAGTGCATATATTACTCAACCTGTTCCAAAATATAGAAAAAGAAGGAAGACTACCCAAAACATTCTAGGAAGCAAACATCACCCTGATCCCCAAACCAGGAAAAGACCCCCCAACAAGGACAAAAATTTATAGACCAATATCACTAATGAATATAGATGCAAAAATATTCAACAAGATCCTAACAAACAGAATCCAGCAACACATCAAAAAAAGTATACATCATGACCAAGTCGGTTTCAACCCAGAGTCTCAAAGCGGGTTCAATATACGTAAATCGATAAATAAGATTCAGCACATAAAGAAATTAAAAAAAAAAAAAGACAATATGATTCCCTCAATAGATACAGAAAAAGCTTTTGTTAATATCCAGCATCCTTTCATGATAAGAACACTTAAGAACATTGGTACAGAAGGGACATTTCTTAAACTGATAGAGGCCATCTACAGCAAACCCACAGCTGATATTGTATTGAATGGAGTTAAATTGAAATCATTTCCACTCAGGTCAGGAACCAGACAAGGTTACCCATTGTCTCCACTGCTCCTTAACATTGCAAATGGAAGTTTTAGCCATCACAATTAGGGAAGATAAGGCGATCAAAGGTATCCCTATAGGGTCAGAAGAGATCAAACTTTCGCCCTTCAAAGATGATATAATTGTATATCTGGAAAACACCAGGAATTCTACTACAAAACTCTTAGAAGTGATCACGAAATGCAACATCATCTCAGGTTACAAAATCAACATTCATAAATCGGTAGCCTTTATATATATATATACCAAAAATAGTCAAGCTGTAAAAACAGTTGAAAACTCTATTTCATTCACAGTAGTGCCAAAGAAGATGAAATATTTGGGAGGTTATCTAAAAAAAGAACGTGAAAGATCTCTATAAAGAGAAATAGGAAACTCTAAGAAACGAAATAGCTGAAAATGTTTACAAATGGAAAAACATACCATACCCATAATTGGGAAGAATCAACATTGTTAAAATGTCCATAGTACCCAAAGCAATATACAATTTTAATGCAATCCCTATTAAAGCTCCACTGTCATACTTTAAAGACCTTGAAAAAATAATACTCCGTTTTATATGGAATCAGAAAAAACCTCGAATAGCCAAGACATTACTCAAAAATAAAAACCAAACAGGAGGAAT
>CAUYPK010121398.1:0-36008 GCA_963574355.1 Loris lydekkerianus | reverse complement strand
AGCAGGCAACCTAAGACAGGGGCTATGTTTATCCACCATACAAAAAAACAAAAGAGGGAATTTTTGGGCCCTGCCATGTGCCTGAGGCCTAGTGCAACTTCCTGAGCCTGACTAGATGTAGATCCATCGAGCTACTTCCACTTATCAATGACTCAGCAAGGCCCGGCCTGAAACTGCCTCTACCTAGATACAGCCAACGTGGTACCATGCCATTGGCCCAACCCTGTCACGCACCTCATCCCCCTCCTTCTTTCCCCGCCCCTTCCCCACGCTCTATATAAGCGGCTGCTTGAAGCAATAAAGTTGAGTTCCTGCTTAAAAAAGAAAAAAAAAAAAGAAATAAAATCAGAAAGGAAGAGCAAAGAGAGGGAAGGAGGGAGGGGAGTGAGGCTTTGGTGTGTGCCACACCTTTTGGGCGCAAGACATGAGTGTAAGAGGGACTTTACTTAAAAAATGCAATCAGTGTAACCTGGTTTATTGTACCCTTCATGAATCCCCAACAATAAAAAAATAAAGAAATGTAAAAAAAAAAAAAAAATTAGGATTATCAGAGCAGATGAATGGCAAATGATCAGAGACTAAGGTTGTTTGAAAGTTAAAATATGTTTAGTACAAGAGTCATATATTCTAGGCTTAAAAATAGCAAAGATGGTGTGTTGTTGTTAAACGAAAGGTATTTGATTCATAGTCTTGCTTTACTTGAAGGCTACCCGTGTTGGATGTCTTCTAGTTACCCCTCCAGATCTATTTTTCTACTCTTTTCTACACTGCTTTCTGCTGTGAAAGGCTACCCTGTATGGTCTTCCTATACTTGGAGGAAAAGAGCATCCTCATTTCTAAGGACACAGGGACATTCATACCTGTAATCCCAGCACTCCGGGAGGCCAATGTGTTGAATTGCCCAAGCTCACGAGTTCAAGACCTGCCTGAACAAGAGTGAGACCCCGTCTCTAAAAATAGCTGGGCATTGTGGTGGGTGCCTATAGTCTCAGCTACTTGGGAGGCTGAGGCAAGAGGATCGCTTGACCCCAAGAGTTTGAGGTTGCTGTGAGTTATGACACCATGGCACTCTACCAGGGGCAAGAAAGTGAGACTCTGTCTAAACAACAACAAAAAATAATAATAATAAAGACAGGGACACAAGAATGTGAAAAAAACAGGCCTTGATGAATAGGAAAGTCTTTTCTGAATTGAGGATCTTTTGACCTCTTCAGAGGAGCAGGGTGGAAGAGGGTCAGAGGATGACCTTTTTAAGTTTTATGACCTGCTTTAGGGGAGAAGGTTGTGGGGAGGTAAGAGCAGCCTTCCTCCTTCTATGGCTTTCTCAAATGAAAAGGTGTCATGTTTTGGGGTGTCATGTCCTGAATCACATCATTTTCTTTACCATAATGCTAATGTTTTCCAATTTACTCATTCTGCATCTCCTTTGGAATCTACTATATTTTTATTTTTTATTTCAAATTAATATGAAGGTACACATTTTTTTTTTTTATGAGACAAGAGTATCACTTTGTTGCTGTTGGTAGAGTGCTGTGGCATTGTAGCTCATAGCAACCTCAAACTCTTGGGCTTAAGTGATTCTTTCGTCTCAGCCTCTCAAGTGGCTGGATTTACAGGCTGGGCTATTTTTAGAGGTAGGGTCTCGCTCTAGCTCAGGCTGGTCTCAAACCTGTGAGCTCAGGCAATCTGCCTGCCTTGGCCTCCCAAGTGGTGGGATTACAGGTGTCAGCCACCACTCCTGGACCGAGGGTACAAATTTTAGGTTACATTGTTCTCACTTCCAAGGTAAAGTTTAAGTTGTAGAAGAGCATCTTACCCCTGGGTGTGCTGAACACCCTCACATTGTGCACTTTAGGTGAGATCCCACCCATTGCCCTCCCTCTTCCTGCCAACCCCTCCTCCTCTCTGCTCCCCCTTGCTAGACTATATTTGTGTTTTATCATTCCTATGAGCATGTAATTGCTTATATATTGGTTTCATATTAGTATTGAGTATATTGTATTTTTTTTTCATTTTTTTTTTCTTTAAGACAGAGCCTCAAGCTATCACCCCGGGTAGAGTGTTGTGCCATCACAGCTCACAGCAACCTCAAAGTCCTGGGCTTAAGCAATTCTTTTGCCTCAGCCTCCCAAATAACTGGAACAACAGGTGCCCTCCACAATGCCCAGGTAGTTTTTGGTTGTAGTTGTCATTGCTGTTTGGCAGGCCCAGCCTGGATTTGAACCCACCAGCTCTGCTGTATGTGGCTGGCGTCTTAGCTGCTTGAGGTACAGGCGCCACCTTTTTTTTCCATTATTGAGATATTTTACTAAGAAAAATGTATTTCAACTCCATCTAGGTAAATATAAAAGATGTAAAGTCTCCATCTTTTATGGCTGCATAGTATTCCATGGTATACATATACCACAATTTGTAATCTACTATATTTTTCTTAGAGCTGTATGAATTCTTATTTGGCCTCTTTCCTTTCCAGACTGTGTTATGTCACAGAATTTCCAGTTCCTTTCATGGAATAGCCCTCTTAGTTTTCAGTATCATTTTTCTGGAGTGTGTTCTTATGAAGTTTTCTTTCAGGAAGAGAAGTAAACTTCCTTTTTTCTTGTATAAAGACAAATTTCTTTTGCCTTTTTTTGGAATGATAACTTACTTTGGTAAAAAAAAATTTTTTTGAGATGGAGACTCAAGCTGTCACCCTGGGTAGAGTGCTATAGCATCACAACTCACTGCAACCTCAAACTCTTGGGCTTAACCAATTCTCTTGCCTCAGCCTCTCAAGTAGCTGGGACTATAGGCACCCGCCACAACACCTGGCTATTTTTTTTTTTTTTTCAGTTGTCATTGTTTTAGCTGGCTGGGGCTGGGTTCAAACCTGCCAGCCTCAGTGTATGTGGCCGGTGCCCTACCCACTGAGCTACAGGTGCCACCTGGTAAAGATTTTTTGGTCCAAAATAATAATTTTTCCTCTAAACTGTCTTCCCCCAACACTTACTATTGAAAAAATGTCAAACCTAAAGAAAATAATACTTTGATCAACACAATACATTCTTCACCTAGATTCACTAATTGTCATATACATTACCACATTTTCTTTATTTGTTTTTTCCTGAATTATTTGAAAATAAGTTGAAGCACTTGTGACATTTCACCTCAAAGAACTTCAGCCTGTATCTCTTAATAATAAGAACATTTAGGCAGCTTCTGTGGTTCAGTGGGTAGGGCACCGCCCCATATACCAAGGGAGGCAGGTTCGAACCTGGCCCCGGCCAAACTGCAACAAAAAGTAGCCAGGCATTGTGGCGGGCACCTGTAGTCCCAGCAACTTGGGAGGCTGAGGCAGGGGAATCGCTTAAGCCCAAGAGTTGGAGGTTGCTGTGAGCTGTGACGCCATAGCACTCTACTGAGAGACTCTTTCTCAAAAAAGAATAAGAAGAACATTCTCCTCCACCATAGTACTATAAACACACCCAGGCAAATTAACACTAATCAATAATATCATGTAATAAACAGTTTATATTACATTTCCTAAATTGTCACAAGGTCTATAGCACCTTATTTTTCCTACCCAGAATCCAGTTAAATTTCACACACACTCTTTGTTCATGTATCTTTATTCTCTTAATCTGGAACAGTTCTCTTGCCGCTTCATTTTTATTCACAGCATTGACTTTTTTTGAAAGATCCAATGTCTTGTAAAATGGCCTATATCTGAATTTGTCTGATTGTTTCCTCATGATTGGATTAAAGTTAAACATTTTTTTGGGGGGTAAGAATATTGCATAAGTAAGGTTGTGAACTTGTTATGTCTCATCAAAGGACATATTATATTAGATCGTTATGATTGGTGAGCTTAAGTTTGATCATTTGGTTCAGGTGGTAACTGACAAATCTCTATAAAGGAACAGTTTTTTCCTGTATAATTAAAATAATGTGTGGAGTGATACTTGCAGACATTGTGAATAAACAGTTTCCCAGTAATATTTTACTAAAGGTTTTTAGCATCTGCTGAAATTCTTGCTTAAATTTATTATTACAAGAGTTAAAGCTGAAGACTGGGAGCACCTGTCACACCTGTAATCCCAGCACACTGGGAAGCCGAGATGGGTGGATTGCTGGAGCTCAGGAGCTCAAGACCAGCCTGAGCAAGAGTAAGACCCTGTCTCTAGTAAAAACAGAAAAATTAGTCGGGTGTTGAGGCAGGTGCCTGTAGTCCCAGCTACTGGGGAGACTGAGGCAAGAGGATCACTTGAGCCCAGGAGTTTGAGATTGCTGTGAGCTATGATGCCTTGGCACTCTAGCACTCTACCAGGGCAACAGAGTGAGACTCTGTGAAAGAAAGAGAAAGAAAAGAAAGGAAGGAAGGGAGGGAGGAAGAGAGGAAGGGAAATAACAAAAGAAGAACAAATTAAACCAAAAGTAAACAGAAGAAAAAAAATCATAAAAATTAGGAAGGAAAACAAGAAAAAGAAAACAAAAGAACAACAAGAGTTATAGGTGGAATTTTTTCATAATTTTTTCCATTTACTACTTAATATTCCATTTACTACTTAATAATTTTTATGTAACAAAGAATTTTCCCTTTGTAATCCCTTTCTCCCTATGTTTTATTGACTTATTTATTTTGGAATAACACAATGGGCTGATGGATATTTTTATCAATGTTTTGTTATTAGAATTATTTTTTATGCTCAAATTGTTCCAATTTTAAGCAGCATTACTTATGGCAAAAAAGTGCCCTCTGATTCATAAATAGCATTGGAACTGGTAGACACTACAAATGAACTCTGAGTTCTAGATGCAAATGCCATAATTTCGGGCTTCCTTTAGTGTGGCAACTACTAAAATTTGCTAAGCCCCATGTGAGGAAATGATATCTGTGGAACTATTACAAAAGTTATTGGTTCCTATGGAGCATAAGGCTGCTAACCCAGGCTAGGTTTCACACTTGTCTGATGTGAAGCTTTTTTCCTTGTACATAAACAACCACTTGGAAAACTAATGAGAAAAGCTAAAGTGAAGCTATTTGGACTGCTCTCTTATCTGCTTCAAGAATACCCATTACAATAAACAATATGCAGCCTTAAAGAAAGATGGAGATTTTACCTCTTTCTGCTCAGTTTTTAGTAGATTTAAAAATCTAAATTGAGTGACATTTGTTAAAAAATAGGTATGCAGAAACTATGAAGGTGTTGGTCATATGCTTCACAACGATCAAGGCTCTCTTTGAGGATCTCCCATCCCAAGCCTCACAGTATCCAGAGTGTATTGAGCCCGTGAAGAGTAGAGTGAGACTGAGCAGGAATTTAAAGACATTTACCCCACATTGTGTGAAGATGTTCCTCGTATACAGCAAGAAAGAAGTAGTTTTAGACTTACAGATAGCAACCACAGGTAGAATGCTTTTCTAAATCATCTCCATTTCTCACCATATCATTCACCTCACTTATTTAATTATTGTGTTTAGACATTTATACTCTAATATAACTGATATTATCTGTTAACCAGTTTGATGTAAACATTCTAAATTGTATATAAAATCAGCACACTGTACCGCGTACAGGCAGTAATGTACACAGTAATGACCTAATTTAAAAAAAAAATAAAAAATTTAAAAAAAGTGTTTTCTCATTATTTAAGTAAACATCTGAATCTCTGATAATTTTCATTATTCTAGCAATTAATCTATCTTTTCCACTTAAAGTATAAAAATGTTTTTCAGATGACATTGCTACATTTAAAATATCACCAAACATATTTTACAACTATGTTAAATTCAAAAGAGATTTAGAAACGTAACATCATAAGAATTTTTCTCCTCTCTCCTATTTTCAACTTTACCTGACCCAGGAGTATAGTAGCTAATGCTGCTCTATCTCTGCTTAGACACCACCCTCTCAGGAGGCCTGCCTCAACTGCCCTTTCAAAAACTGCAAACCTCTCTCTGATTACCACCCAGCACTCTTTTTCCATGTCTGTTGATCACTAACTGATACTTTATACATTTTACCTATTTATTTTTTGCCTGGCTCCACCTGCAGAGATGCAAGTTCTACAAGAGGTTGGAATAGTTTTATATTTTGCTCACTTGTAAACCCTCGGGACCTAGGAGACTCTGTGGCATAGAATTGGTTTCCATTAAATGTTTGTTGAATAAATGGGTCCACTCCCATAATTATAATTGCAATTTTAATATGATTTCCAAATTTAGTTTTCTAGCCTAGATCCTTTCTCAGGTTGAAAATCCATACATTCAATTGTCTGCTTGAATCACCTGCAAACAGCTCAAACTCAGCCTACCTGAGACTGAATTCATTATCTTGCGTCCTAACATCTCTGCCTCATCCTCTCTGATTCCTGTGATCTCACGTAATCTCCTCTGTGGTGAATATCAAGCATCCCTCCCAACATCTAGGGAAAAGTCTTAAATTTTATGCCACAGATTCTTGCTGCTAGATCTCTACCTGCTCATGTAGCAGTCTCCTCCTCACTCTGACCTGTCTTGGGGCCCTTGCCGAGAGACCTTTGTCCAGATGAATGCAATGGCCTCAGAATTGATTTCCCTGTCTATATTCCACACTGTCAAAAATCTAGATCTGGGCATGTCTCTCTCAGAAATAGTAAGAAGATACCATGACTACAAATTAATAAGTACAATAAAGAGACTCTGCCACTATTCACACCCACAGCCTAATTAACTAAGTATGGGGCGTCCCAAAAGTCTCCACACATAGGCAAAATTGCATAGCAGCAGATAACTGGGGATGCACTCCCCATGACTAGGAGAGAAAACCTTTTGTGTGTGTAGAAAGAGGTGGCCAACACATGGACAATTTATTGTAAGTAATGGTACATTTACCTGCAAGTCCCCATATTCCCTATGTATGATGACTTTTGAGACACTCTGTTTTTATTTTTATTTTTCAGATTAATATGAGGTTATAAATGATTAGGTTACCTTGTTTGCATTTCTAAGGTAAAGTTCAAGGCGTAGTTGAGCCCTTCACCCAGGAGGTGTGCTGTACACCCTTACGTTGTATACATTTGATTAGAGCTCATGAATGCCTGTCTTCCCTGCCGTGCCCTCCCTCTCCTGCATGAATGTGTTTGTGTTTTTCTTTCATGTCGGTGTGTAGTTGTTTTTCTACTGGTTTCGTATTATTGAGTACATTGGAAACTTGATTCTCCATTCTTGTGATACCTTACTAAGAAGAATGTGCTTCACCTCCATCCAGGGAGATACAAAAGATATAAAAGCTTCATCTTTTTCTGGCTGAATAGTATTCCATGGTATACGGATACAACTGTTTATTAATCCATTCATGAGTTGATGGGCACTTGGGTTGTTTCCAGGTTTTGGCTACTGTGAATGGAGTGGCAGTAAACATTCTAGTGCAAATATAAAATCATATTTCCTCTTCTAGTCAGGTATATAGTAATGGTATTGTGGTATCAAATGGAAGGTCTATTTTTAGCTGTTCAAGGATTCTCCATACTTCTCTCCATAGAGTCTGTATTAGTTTGCAATCCCACCAATAGTGCAAAAGTATTTCCCTCTCTCCACATACACACCAGCATTTTCAGCTTTGTGATTTTGTGATGTGAGCTATTCTGACTAAGGTTAGAATTCAGTCTCAGTGTCAACTTCTTCCAATTAATAGGCTTCTTTGTTTATCAATGCTGTTACCCATTTTCATCCTTTAACAAAGAATGCCATTTCCAATATGCAAATTCCAGCTCATCTTTTAAGACTTAACAAGCTCTGCCTCTTCTGGCAGATGAACTCTCCTTTGCTCAGATAGACTTTACCACTCTTATTTCTACTGTGTCCAAAATACAGTCAGACATCAAGCTAAGCTTTCACTGTACTCGTTTTACATATATCTACTCTGTAGTATTAGACTATAAGCCAGGAGAACAGACATGACATCTAACTCGTCTTTGTAACCTTAGAGCCCCTCAAGTTGGGGCACATGAACAGAAGTTTGAATGGAAGCTTAAGATAGGGAGAGTCTGTACAAGTCATATTTTAGCTAGTTTACTTAATCTTCTCAACAATGAAAAACAAAAAAAGACAGTAGGATTCTGGAAGGATCTTGTTTATTTAAAAAAAAAAAGGGTAACACAGAGTCATTTTAAGCTTATGAATAAGAAAGTAACAGAAGGAAATAACTTTTTAAGAATATTTAAAATCTATTCTCAGCATTAAGATACTTTGAGAGGAAGAAAGCAAAGGTCTACAAATCAGGAAGTCACTAAAGGCACCTGGAAATAAGATAGGAAAAAACAAAACTATCCCAAAGCACCAGTTTGAATTAGTGGCCCCCACTGCATCCCTGTGTCACGGTATTTATAAAATTGAAGACCTCCTGTTCACTTCTCCAACACTCCCGCTAAAATGTAGTCTTCCATGAACAAGGCTGTGTATTATTTGTCGCCAAAATGCAAATATTTGTTGGAGTGTTTGACAAAAGGCTGATAAATAAAAATTTCACATGAATGAATTAAGAAGAAAAATAACAGTTCCAAATAGGGTCATGGCAGTGACGTTCCCACGGAAGATTTTCTGCTGCAGTGGCTCAGTCTCGCTTGTTTCCTGGCGTTCTAGGGGTGGGTTCACTGTGCCCTTATTACACAGTAGCTCATTTCCTTAGGATGTCTTCCTTTTTCTCACTCTTGGTTGCTAAATCTGTTCTTTGGTACTTTGTTGTCTTTTTGGTAAATAAATATTCAATAAATTCTGACTGAACTATATTCTATGCCTAGGCTTTTGACAGGAACTCTTTCTGCTAATCAATCCAAAACATACCCTTAAATTCTATAATTCACAACCATCATATTTATGGTTCTTAGGAATGATTTCCTCTCTCATTTCTAAACCCTCCAGTACCACATCCTCCCACCCCACATTCTTTCAATGCCCTTTTACTCAAATTGTGAGTGAATACCCAGACTCTTGCAGGTCCTTCTCTGCTCAACCTCTTCTAAAGGTGTAACTTATGCTGAAAGTTTGGGGCTTAAGTCTATGATCCTTGGTTTCCTACCTAAGTGACTGAATGGCAGAATCCCATTTTTTATTCAAGGCTAACTTATTGTCATGACCTGATCAGAAATCAAAGGCTCAAGTGTCAAACTGTGCAAGCTTTGATCATGTCAGAGTTTGCTCTAGTACAGTGAAAGGCATCACATTAGACCTATATATCTCTGCACACACATTTATGTATACATATAGTCACATGCAGTTTTAAGTAATCTAATTTTTTTGGTCGTGAAAGTGATACATAGTTATTAAACTGTATAGACTTAACTATCTAGATAACTAACTGTATACACTTAACTATCTGTATAGACTTAAACTATACAGATAAAGAATAATTTTTTAACCTGAAATTTTTTAAACCTGAAATTCTGTTACCTAGAGATAATAATTGTCAACATTTTATGAACATTTTTCTAGACTTTTTAAAAGTTGAAATGGAAACATAAATATATATATATATATATATATATATAATCATACAAATATCTATATTCCCAAATTAGCTCATGCTACATATTCAGACTTTGAAATTTGTTATTTAACAACATATTATGGAACTCTTTCCATGATAAATCATAAATATATATCTAAATAAATATTGTTAAATGCTGCTTAGCAGGGTGTCATGTCAATATTTACTTAGCTTATGCTCAATACCTTAATATTTTGGCAGTTTCTCTTTTTTAAAAAAATGTTACCATCTACACGATGATGCTGCTTTTTGCACAGACATCTTGGTGTTCTTGTCTGATTAGATGCTTTGGACAAATTCCATGAAGCATAATTTCTAATCCAATGATCCATAAGACTTTTACATTCTAACAGCCTGGCTATTTTATTGACTTCCTTTCTCTCTGGGTTCTTTGATAGCAAGAGATGAAGACCAGGTAGCCCTGTGGATTGCTATCTGGTACCAAAGAACAGATCTGGAATAAGACCTTTAAAAACAGGAATTTGATTTTTATAGTGACTAATGCTGCTTATTATGAATTTTTTTTTTTGTATTGTATTACATGGGCTGATGAGATATTAGAAGAATTGAAAAGTATATCCTTAAGTAACTTAAGAACAAAAGGGCCTATGGTGTTTGTCCTAATCAATCCAATAATTATATTAGGACATGGACTGTCAATAGTGATGATAGTAAACTCTAGAGAGAATCCTTCCAAATATCACTTCCAAACAGAAAAACTATTAACTGTGGTGTTAAATGTAACCAGCCTTCTTTGGTGGTTTGTAGGGCCAAGCAGGAAGCTGCACATGGAGGCACCTGAGCACTGAACAATCTTCAAGTCAAGTGCATGGAATCAGGGCTTGCACATAGCACATCCTCAAATCAGGCTCAGATAGAATTCATTATTACAGCCTTTCTAACACATCTATCCCATCATATACAGAAGGTCAAGGCTGAAGGCAGTGACAACATTTTTCACTATTTCAAAAGAAGATTCTAAATGACTAATATACAATAAAATAAGAAGAAAAGAAAAGCACCACTGAAACTTAAATTCTCAATTGTCAGGAATTATACATTTCTGGTGCCCATGGTGACTGTAATTTGAACCCGTTGTGCACATATAACAATTTAGGTTTAAGTGCATATTTGATCATCTTAAATGTTACATATGCTCAAGGGGAGAAGAGCTACATTTGCTGTGGGAAACAGAACTCTGAATTTCCTGATTTATTGTTGTGGAGTCTCAGCCATCGGGTTGCATTAGCATGATTTTCTACATTTAATAATGGATTGCTGTATTGTTGCTTACAAAAGAACAAGTTTTCCCCCTCCTTCTTCTAATCTTTTTAAAATGATAAAATTTATTTCAAATTGAATTAATTGGAGAATACAGATAAGCCCATATTCTGCCTCCAATTAAACAATTTAATCAAAATAGTAAAGAGTTCTCAAGTTTTTTAATGTGAAATATATAGTAAATGGTTGTCAGATATAACAACTATATATAATCTTGTTTGAAAGATGTCCTTAACTATTTAAAAAACCTGTGCCACTTCAAGTAACATAAGACCTTGAAAACAAACAACCACAAAAAGCACAAGCTAATTTTGAAGACCCTTCCCACCTACAGAGAATACTTTTTACAACTATTACTTTTAAAACCTTCTTTTGATTATGATTCCATGAGCTGCTCTAAAGTCATTTTTACATGCTGCTTGGCTCATAGTGTCTAACAACTTACCCATTTCTTCTACAGGCAACTTGACTATATTTTCTTCCATTTTGTCTCCTTAGAGATTGCAACCATCTCACCGCCATCACCTTACAACCTGTTACATGCCTTCATTGGAATACTTCATTGTGCCTCGGCCTTCCCTTCGGCAATTTTAAATGTCCCTATGAATTTCTGGCTTCCTCAATGAGACTTATTTTACAGGGTTCTCAAGCATTAGAAAACAATAATCATAAATCAAGCAGTATATTCTAATTCATAGCACCATCTTAGCACTAAGGAAGAAGTTAATACCTCCATTAAATGTACAAATGGATCAAGTCCTAGCAAGGAGGCAGGGAGAAATAAGATTTCATTCAAAAAAAAAAAAGAAAATCTTAATGATTCTAAAACCCCTGGAAAACAGCCCCTCTCTTGTTCCTCCCACCCTTCTAAATTTTCCAATTCGTCACTTGAATTAACCTCCTAAGCACTAAAGCCATCAGATAGTGGCGGCTCCCTCAGGTCCATCAGGGGAGCCCAGCAGCTCTGCGGAGGCAGCAGCGCTGAGCAGTGAGCCTGGGCCTCAGCTGTGTGAGCTTTGATAAGCTATGTGAGCCTCACACATGCCCTGCAAAGCAATTAAAACTGCAAAAGGGCTTCTCTCTTCCCTGCTCCTCTTTCTTCTTCCTCCAAACTTGAATAAAAATGATTTTATAAATTATTCTTTTCAGAACTAACCACTCGAGGAAAATAAAAAAGAGAGAGAAGGAAAGAGAAAAAAAAAAAAAGGAAAGTCGCTCTTGTGAACTCATTGTTAGCATGAATTCCCATCACTCCAGCAGTCATCACAGATCCACACAAGAGGAAAAGCAATGGGATAAAAGGACAGAGGGGCTTTATCTCAAGGCATGCAGGAAAGAGGAAAAAGCTCTCCATAGGCTGAGAGCCTGGGAAGCATTAGAAGGCTTGTTAGGGCCCATTCTTTGAAAGGCAAACCTTCAACCCTAAGATCTAACTCAAACCTTGAATGAGACAAAAAACCCTCTGCATTCTCCAGTGAAGTGAGTCGTGTGCCCTGAAGCCTGGCGAAGGCAATATCGTCACAGAAAGTTAGAGCTTCACGTGGCAAGTCAAATAACCAGGACCCCACAGTGAGTGAACAAAAGAACAAAAAAAGGGAGGTGAGGGTGGGATGTAGAGAGGTTAGAAAGACTCTGAGGAGGGCTGCAGATTGTCTGACAAGAATATGGGAGAAAAAACAAACAAACAAAAAACAGAAAATTAGGGAGGTGAAGAAAAATCAGAGCTTAAGACAAATCAAGGCAGACCTTTATAGGTTGATCAATAAACATATGTTGCATGAATTACTAGCTCAGTTGCTAAAATTTGCATATAGGGAAGTTACTGTGCGAAAATGAAGCAAATATGCTACAGATCCCAGAACTACCAAGGACAGCAAATCAACCACTAAAGTTATCAGCTATCTTTGAGCAGGTGATAAAAACTAAAGATTAAAAGTCTCTATAGAGTCTGAGGGGAACATGGATGAAAATCTGTGGACTCTAATTTGAACTCATTGAGTGTGAGAACTGATGAATTACTAATAATATGAATCACTTAGCGAGCCAGAAATTTAGATTTATTAAATATCTGCTATAAAAGCAAATGGCAATTGTCATTTCACAGGACATGTAAGACATGTGACAGTTTGATATTGCACCATATAAGGAATCTTTCCCCCCCAAACATTTCTTCTTCCCTGTCCCCAACCATACTGCACCTGAGTTACCACTCCCTTGTACTTAAGGAAAAATAAAAATTAGAATTGTGTTGCTCTTTCTGGTCCAAGGGACTTTGTAAAATAGCGATAAGAAGGCATTCCTCTTAGATACGTATATTCAAGTTTGATGTGTGAAAAGGTGGAATTAAGTATGAGAATGTGGACAAAGAATGTGAGAAAAACAAGAAACAGAATTTACAAAATGCAGCTCGGGAGATCAGAAACACATGATCGAAGATCCTTTGTCCTTACCATGGAAAAAGATGTATTCTCAGGCTCCAAGTTACATGTGGCTGACGCCTATTGGAGCATGTCATCTTCCACAGCTCCTTGCCACGTGCATTTAACCAGTCATGATGCCCAAGTGCTTTCCACCCCCTAAGCATCTACCCCACATGGTAAGCAACAGAAACAGTTCATGTCAGCATGGATGAAGTGGCGAGCAACTCATTAGGCATTATGGTTCCATACGGGTACAATACAGCAGCTTTCTTGAAAAACTAAAACTTGATTGAAAAACTGGATGTATAAATAAGAAATTTAAATATATATGGTGTGGTCGAAGCTCACCAGTAGCATTTCACTCAGATTAGAGCATAGGTAGAGGAGGAAGTCATGACTTTTTAGAGGCAATGAAGTTCTAAAAGTTGAAAATGAAGAAAGGACAGAAGTGAGCAAAAAGAGTAAACTTTGACAAGCAGGCAAGAACAATGCAACAACGCAAACAAGTTACTTGATGTTGTTGGACTGTAAAGTTTCAGAAACCACAAGGTATGGGCATGGAGGGGTAAGCACTGGCCAGATCACAGAGCAACATCTCTGTGCACTTGGAGATGACCTTGACTCGTACGCAGCATTTTCATTCATTATCCCACTGCCTTGAGCGGAGTCAAAGGGGCAGCTTCAAGGGAGGCTGGAACATGTCTGTATTTAAGTAACGAGTGGTCCAGGAACAAAGGCAAGACAGACATTGAGAGAAAATTGGCAGTCTGTAATTTATATTATCCTATTGACAATAGATAGCTATGGAAGAACCTGAAACAGCAAAATGTCGTCGCTATATGAGAAACTCAGAAACTCTTTGTGTAGAGACATGGAGCAGTGTTATGCAGTGTAATGGCATCAGGAAAATGAGCTGGCAGGATGACTGAGGTGCCGATAGAGCTCTGATCAACCTGACAGGATGATGGCCTGGAGTTCAGATTAAGTTAATTTAATGGAAAAAGGTTTATAATCTATGCTTTGTTAAATAAGATTTGAATATTGTTGCTATTTATGCTCCCATCCTCCCACTCCCCTGAGGCAAACATTTCTTTGGCCAAGCCAAACTCAACTGGCATTAGCAGTATGGGCTTCAGGCAAAGGAACAGTTTGTGCAAAGACTTAGACAAAATAGAGAGAATAGTTGCTATTAACAAATTGAAGATCCTTCATAGAGCTGAGAGTACAATGGTGGCTACAGGAGGCTGCTAGGGAGGCAGGAAGGGCTGGACATAGGGATTCTGGTAAACAGAAACAAAAATCCAGTTAGCAAGAGGAATAAGGCCTAGCATTTGGTAGAACAGAATACAAGAATTTATTGTATATATCAAAATAGCTAGAACAGAAGAATTGTAATAATTCCAACACACACATACAAAAAAATGTTTGAGGTAATGAACATCTCTATTGTCCTGATTCAATCATTACACATTGTTTGTTTGTATCAAAATATACGCCAACGCCATACATATGTACAAGTATTATATGTCAATAAAAGTCAAGTGAAAATGAAAGTAATAAAGAAAAAGCCAATACTTTAGAGAAAAAAGAGAATTCTTATAAAAGGAAAATTAAAAACAATTATTCTCAATAAGATTCAGAGAATATTGCATCAATAAAGTAAAAACATGCTATTTTGGAAACAGAATAGAGAGCCAAAAGGTTTCTTGGAATTTAAATGTAGAATATAATTGTCTTAATACAATAACTAAGAAAATGCCAGGAAGGCTATGTTAACCAGTGTGATGAAAATGTGTCAAACTGTTTATAAAACCAGTCTATGGTGCCCCATGATTACATTAATGTACTCAGCTATGATTTAATATTAGTAAAAAAAAACAACAATGTGCTATGAGCACCAAGCCAAGGAAAAGAATTTTAAGAGGAATAAAACTGCCAAATATAGCAATAAATAAATAAATAAATAAATAATAATAAAAAAATAAAATTGTACTTGCAGAAACGAAATATTTCAAAACCCTAAAAACTCCTGACGATCTTACAGCCTAGTGTAGGTGGGTAGTGGTGAGAAGGGAGACAGGAGTGGAAGGCAGGGTACAGTTCACAAAGCCTCTTTGGGGCTCTACCAAGGACTCGGGGCTTTATCAGGTAATGCACAACCATTGCAGGCAGGGAAGGTGCATCATCAACGTTTTGTTGTTGAAATCTCCTGGATGCAGGAGAGGAATTGGACTGGAGGCGAGAGGGGCACAACTGGCAGCAGAGAGACTAGTTAGGAGGCCGCTGTAGTCATCCAAGCATGGGGGGGTGGCGACTGAAGTTAGGGTCCACGTGATAAAATGATCTGGGAGAAGTCCACAAACTGAAAAATGGGCAGGATCATGGGTTTTACCTAGCTAACTAATTTACAGTCAGAGTAGGAAGGCAGACAAAAGTGTACTTAAGAAAGTGTACCCCTATACTGATGCAGGAGTCAGGAGATGAGCAGATTATTGATGTAAAGACGTGCGGAAGGGCCAAGCATCAAGAGCAGCTCCCACTGCTGACAGATGAGGGAACCTGATCCATAAAACATTCCCAAGGCTGCAGGAATCAAGGCATGGAAGGATTTTACTCACCCTATTAAGGAATCACTTCCAGTACTTGAATTCTTAACAGATGATCTCTTCCTTACTACTGTTACTACTACTACACACATACACACACCTTTGAAAGCACAGAGCTGTGTTAATTACGGACAAGGTGACAGTTCACAACATGTTCGCTGCAGCTCTGACTGATTGCGTCATTCAGCCATTCTTTACACATTTAGTTTCCGTATTCATAGTGTTCACATTTAAGCAGTTTTAGATAATCATTGTCAAAACAAAAACAAAAGGAGGTATAAGATCTCTTTGCAATGACAATCAAGCTTAAAATCACAAAATTCCAAATTTGGGAAGGGACCTTAGAGGTTACCACATCCAGCTCTCTAAATCACTCATGACATTCTACCACAGTACTGTTATGTCGCAGATGAGCTTCTCAACATTCCCATCACAATGGCTCTTCTGCAACCACATAGGTTATTGGCAAATATTTATCTCTATAAACAAAATCTAGTCTCTAAATTTTATTAAGTAAATCGATTTTTGTCATTTAGAAGCAAAAAGAATAAAATTCAATCTCTTATTCTATAGCAGTGGTGCTCAACCTTCCTAATACCATGACCCTTTAATACAGTTCCTGTGGGTCATGACCTACAGGTTGAGAACCACTGTTCTATAGTATTTAGAGAATTTGAAGACTTTCTATCCCCATCCTTACCTGCATGCTAATTTTAATTTTTAGGTTAAATATCAATAGTTATTTTACTATTTCCTCATATGTCCTAAATTTCAGACATTCCCCCACTTTGCTCAGCCTTTCTGTGTGCATCTTAAATTTGTCAATATCCCCTTCAAACTGTTATGAAGAGAAATAAAAGTGGTACTTCAGGTGTGGTCAGAATAGCTAGAACACAGCTGTTCTTGGGCCTCCATTGCCCAAGAAATTTTAATTCTAGGACTTCTTTTTGGTCATGCAAAACCAGACACTTTGACTCCCTGATATTCACACTCCAGATTAAGTTATAAAGATACTCGGATATGTGAGCTAAATACCCAGTTCAAAAGTTTAGAAAAATAACATCAGAGTAAACTCAAAGAGAGTAGAAAGCAAAGAAATTTGAAAACATAGTAGAATTAATAAAGTAAGAATTAATGATTACAAAATATATAAATAGGTTACTGAGAAAAGGCTAAAAATTAGATAAAACTTTGTCAGAAATAAGAAGATAGACAAAACAGACACACATAAGAATTAAAGTTATAATAATAAAAAGATATGAACAACTTTGTCAGTAAATTTGAAACTTTAAGAAAATTGGACGCATCCTATATAAAAATAACATATCAAAATTGACTCAAAGAAAACTAGAAGGCTATGATAGTTCTATAATCAATTGTTGCAAAACAGAATAAAGGCAGGTGTGGTGGCTCATACCTATAATCTCAGCAATTTGGGAGACCAAGGCAAGAAGAACTCTTGAGGCCAAGAATTTGAGACTAGCCCAGATAGCACAATAATTTCCCTTCTTTACAATAATTTAAAAAATGAGTTTGGTGTGGTGTCACATGCCTGTAGCCCCAGGTACATGGGAGGCTGAGGTAGGTAGGAGGGTTGCTAGAGCTCAGGGATTTAAGGCTGTAGTAAGCTACGATCAGGTCACTGCACAGTAGCCTAGGAGACAGAGCAAGACCCTGTCTCTGAACAAACAAAAAGCAAACCAACAACAAAAAAACCCTGAAAACTAGAACAAGCAGTTAGAAGACTTTCTACACATAAAAGATTTAGCTCAGGCAATTTAACAGAATGTTCTATCAAACTTTCAAGAAGTCATTCTAACCTTGTAAAAATTATTTTTAGTGAATAGAAATAGAGGAAACTTTCCTGATTTTATAAGATTAGGGTAATATTAAACCAAAACTAAGCAAAGTTTGTATAAAAAAAATATATAAACCAATTTCAATCATAAACTTAGATACAAAAGTCCTAAACTTTTTAAATTGTTATTGTTGTTATTATTTTTGATTAATGTAAGGGTACAGATAATGAGGTCACATTGTTTGTGTTTGTTAAGTAAAGTCCAAGTTGTAAATGACCCCTTCAGCTGGAGGTGTGCCACATACCCCTACCTTGTGCCCATTAAATAAGAGCTGGGGAGTGAAGAATATTCTCCTTAGTAAAGTATCACAAGAATGGAAAATTAAGTGTCCAATGTACTCTACACTAATCTGAAACCAGTGCATGAACAACTGTGCACCCACAAGAGAGAAAAATACAATTTAATTTAAGTGAGGGGGAGGAAGTAGTGGGAAGGAAGGGGGAAGAGGGTGGAAGATTGGTAAAAATCTTAAATTAGGAAAAAATTCCTAATAATGTGAAAAGGCACTAGAACCTGGTGGATCTTATTTCAGTCATCAAAGGGAATACATCATTAGAAAAATCTTTAAGTTTAATTTATTCCATTCACAGATAAAGGGTAAAAACAGAAATGGCATTATAACATAATTAAACCATCTATAACCAAAAAAAAAAAAAAAAAAAAAAAAAAGAAAAGAGAAAGAAAGAAAACGAAAAAAAAACATGAAAAGAAAAGATAGTAGGTTAGAAATTGAGAAAAAAAACCTTCCTAAATTTGTCAGTAAAAAACAGGGAAAAGAAGTCTTGTAGATAGCAGAATATAAAGAGCCAGAGCTTTTAAGAGAAGAGAGCTGGAGATACTTAAATCAATTTTAAGTTATCTGAGCAAAAGTGATTTTTGACAACACAAGAATGTATGTGCTTACTCTGTCATGCTCCCAAAGTTACACTGACTTCAACCAGAATTAATATCAGTTCATATTGTACACATGCATCTCTCTTCCATTTTAGCGTCTCCCCCCTTTCATATTTAAATTTCTCTGGCTTTAAAAAAACAAACACCAGGGTAAAGTAAACATGGAGGACAACTTCTGATGGCCTCACTGCCACAGACCTCCTCCGAGAAGAGGGAGTATAAAGCCAGCTTACTTCAAAGAGGAAATAGAATGGTAAGAAAATACTGGGAGGAGAAATAAAATGATATTTCAGAAAATAGCCACATTAAGTATTGAAGTTAGGTAGTCTAGGAAATGAAGAGCAACTAAAAGTTGTTTAATATTTTTTTATTCATGGTGGCGCCTATAGCTCAGTGGGTAGGGCACTGGCCCCATATACTGAGGGTGGCGGTTTCAAAGCCGGTCCTGGCCAGCTAAAACAGCAGTGACAACTGCAACAAAATAGCTGGGCATTGTGGAGGACGCCTGTAGTCCCAGCTACTCGGGAGGCTGAGGCAAGAGAATCGCTTAAGACCAAGAGTTGGAGGTTGTGAGCTATGATGCCATGATACTCTTCTGAGGGCAACAAAGTGAGACTGTCTCAAAAGAAAAAAAAAATTTTTTATTAAATCATAACTGTGTACATTAATGCATTTAACAGAAGCCATATTATTGAAGTGTGATTTTAGGAAAATTGATTTAAAAGAATGGAGGAGGTAGAAACCAGAAATAAGTTGATGAGTATATTCTAATAAGCAGCTGAATAGAAATAGAAATATTTTCTAACTCTTGTCTTATCTTGTGGGCATTTTTGTCTCCAGTTATGTACATTTTCACAGCTATTGTCAAAATACCAAAAATAATGGATGAAGTCAGTTTATCCCAATTTACTGGCCAATCCTTTGGAAAGGCAGTTTATATTAATAGAAAAGGCATGGGTATTGCTTGGAATAAGAATGCATCTTAGGGCAGAAATAAGAAAGGAATTTCAGAAACATTTCTCCAATTTAAAAGTCAGCAACACATCTAGATTGGTAAGCCTTAGACATTTTTTGAAAAAAAAAATATTTTCCATTTTTCTATAAAGTTTTTCAAGCATCAGTTGTACTTATATTAAAATCCTCTTCATGCACCACAAAGTGCAAATAATCACTTTATCTTTTAATGATTTTTTTTGTAAACAGTGGGCCTGGTTAAAAGATAAACTTAGGCACATTAAAATTTTAATGAGTTTATTTGAGCGTTCAGCAATTTAAAAATTGGGCATCATCAGACAGCAAGTGGTGCATTGCTACACAGGAGGAGGAGTAGAAAGGGAGAAGGGAAACTTTTATAAGGTTTTATATTTGATTGGTGAAAGTGGAAATTCCCTAGTCAGTTGGTGGTTTCCAATGGGTAAGGCTTAACTTTTGTTTTACTATTCGATTTGAGCTGCAGTTTGCTTAGGTAGGAACCCATGACTCTGGAGCCATCTCAGCCTTGTGACCACTCAATTAAAAAAAAAAAAATGACAGTCTTACTTGGGATATAAAATGAAAGAGAGAGGAAAAGTGATAACTTGTGCAATGGACTGCACTTGTTAATGGCTTTCAAGTTTGTGCATGGAAGCCTCAGAATGAGATCCCACTCATAGCAAAGGCAACAGCCATCGTGCAAACTACCCCCATCTCTGATCATGGCACATCAGTTTTCTAGATCTTCTAGGCTCAAAAGGCAATACTTTTTGAAGTCTTCTCATTCTTACTTGCTCACTCAGTCAGTCAACAAAGCCTTCCAGATCTCCTCCAGGTTTCCCTAATTTGCCCTACTTACTATAGCCTGCCCACATTTCATAATTTGTATTTCTGCAACATTCCCTGGGTTGTTCTCCCTAGGGTCTCTCTCCAGCCTACCCACAGATGATCCACTGCTGACCAGAATACACTGTGGAAACTACTGTTTCAAAAACTGATCTACATGCCTTCCTATGGACTCAGATACAGACCTTTCTAGAAAATGATTCCCTCTGATTCATTCAACATTACCTCATCTTATTCCTCAAGAAAGTCCTTCCATTCCTCCAAACAAAATCCAATCTTCTCAATGCTCTTGACTTGTCAACTCACATATCTGTGACTTCTCCCTTCATAACAAAGCCTTCTTTATTTTCTGCCAATATATTTTTATCTTCCTTCATAATGACGCTCAAGGGGGACTTTTAAGGCTCATTTTGTGGTCAGGTGCAGTGGCTTACGCCTGTAATCCTAGCACTGTGTGAGGCTGAGGTGGGTGGATTGCTTGATGTCAGGAGTTCAAGATCAGCCTGAGCAAGAGAGACAGACTCCATCTCTATTAAAAATAAAAAGTAAATGAGGTGAGGGATATATATGCAGTACAATGTAAGCATTCCAAATTCTATATGAAATTGGCACATTGTACCACATAAATGCATTAATGTATACATGATCTACCTTTTCTGATTTAATAAATATAAATAAATAAATACTACCCAGACACCTGTAGTCCCACCTACTGATGATGGTGAGGCAAGAGGATCCCTTGAGCCCAAGAGTTTGAAGTGCTGTGAACTATAATGCCATAGCTCTCTACTCAGGGCGATAGAGTGAGAATCTGGCTCAAAAACAAACAAACAAACAGACTCATTTGTGTCATCTACACACCTCCATTCTACACTCCTATATGTGTGTGTGTGTTACTGGATGTTTATCTATATGCACATGTATACTTATTCTCATACTACATTATAATTCTCTCTAGTTGCTTCATTCAAGTCTTGAATGAATGTTTCTTTTAAATTTTTTTGTTGACATTTTTATTAGCAATTTCATTCTATAAAATTCAAAGCTAAGATGGATTGTTGGTATAATAGATGAAAGACTCATTATTAAATATAATTGCAACAGAATGAAGGAAAATGGAAAGCCTTTTGAGATATAAAATTAATGGGAATAAATAGAAGCACTTTACTTGGGAAGTAGAGAAAAGACCATTGGTGTTGCCACTAACCAGCATGTAGCCTTGGCAGGTCTATTTACTGACTGGCCCTCAGTTTTCCTTACCTGGAAAAATAAAGAGATTGGAACAGGTGTTCCCTATCTTCCTTTGAATGCTAACCTTTTCTTTAAATGTTGCAGATCTTCTGTCAATAATGTTTTTGGTAGGAAAAATTATGGCCCCAATAGGATTCCAAACTCTCATCTCCAGGATTGTCACTCTATTACTTTACATGGCAAAAGGGAATTTGAAAATATAAATAACACTACTAATAAATTGGCCTTAAAATAAGGAGGTTATTTTGGATTACCTGATTGGACCCAATGAATCTCAGAAATCTTCTACAACGGAAGAGGGAGTCAGAGTGATTGGAAGCATAAGAAGGACTATTCCTACCTCTGCAGACTTGACGATGGAGACAGTCACATGGAAAGCCTGAGAAGGACATGAATTCTTCCACCTAGTGAGCTTGGAAGAGGCCCAGGAGCCCCAGATGATAACCACAGCCCAGCAGATACCTAGTCTGGATAGTCTGATAAGACTCTGAGCAAAGAACCCAAGCCATGCTGCGCTGAATTTCTAACCTACAAAACTGTGAGATAACACATTTATGTTATCTTAAGCT
Source organism: Loris lydekkerianus (assembly GCA_963574355.1). Classification (NCBI taxonomy): domain Eukaryota; kingdom Metazoa; phylum Chordata; class Mammalia; order Primates; family Lorisidae; genus Loris; species Loris lydekkerianus. The sequence goes on along the minus strand of CAUYPK010121398.1, from coordinate 13,804 downwards.
GCTTAAGTTGTGATAGCAGCATTTAAAAATTAACACACTCTCTAAGAATGGGATAATGCATTTTTGTTGTTGTTTTTCTAGACTATATTCTAACTAATACAGAATATTCTTAGATGGGTGAGAGGGCAGTTGGATATGAAAAAGTGGAGCTCACAGGAAAGACCAGAGCTAGAGATACTGACATTAACTCACCTGAACAGATGGGATTGCTGACGCTAGAGAAATGGATGCACTTACTAAAACATTTCAATAAAACTAGGAGAACAGAAGCGCTTACATGTATGTCTTTAGGAGTGTCCACAAGACAGGCGAGATAGAGAAGAAAGGTCAGATATTAGAAGGAAAACAGAAACATAAATATTTTGGCAACAAAAGTGGAAAATTTTTAGAGAGATGAGGTAGCTACACCTCATGGCTCCCATTGCCTCAGCAACCTGGGATTCAAGGTCAGTTAACAAGTGGTGCTCACTTATACACTGAGAAGAAAGTTCCAGTATTCTTTGCAGTGAGGGTTCTAGAACTTTTATTAGGTGTGTCTTTGGTTGTGGAGCCAGAAGGATTTTACAGTGAGCCAGGAGGATAATAACATTTGCATCCTCTTCTGGGATCCTCTGACTCAGTCTAAGAGAGTTGAGTGTGATGGGTGATTTTACTCCAGGCTTAGGTATTGGGACACTTCACACAGCACAAGATCAATGAAGGAGCAATAAATTATGCAGAGATGGTACTTTAGCGGAGCTCTTGGTACAGCAGAGGCAAACTGGATGCCTGATTGAAGTTAGGAGAGTTAAGTCAATTACGATCTTAGCAAGAGGGGTAAAAGGGCTGTGTGGGACTAGGAGAGTGCAGCAGGTGATAGACGGCCTTCCTGTCTGGCGCACATGTCCACACAGATCATCATACTTAATCTTGTCAACTTTGAAACAGGAATTACTTACGCTCATTTTCCAAAGGCAGAAATAGAAATTCAGAACATTTTTTATGGCTTACCCAAGATCACATAGCAGGTTAGAGTAATGACTTGGGATTGAAAGCCTTGACTCTTCCTGGAAATTCTGCCTGAGATTAAAGGTCTGGAAAGTGCTGCCACAGGGACGGGAATCTCCGATTACAAAGGCTGTTCCATTTGTACCTCATCACATAATTTCTCAAAACTGTACCCTTGGTCACAGACACGTTCTTTAATAAGCATCTTTATGTTCATTCTGTTCTCAGGGCAAACCTGTGGGGTGCAGATTTTCACTCCCGTTGTACACATTAGGAAACTGAAGCTTAGAGAATGTCAGAGACCTAACCCGGGGAAAACAATCAGTCAAAGATGGAGTTACCACACTCATGCTAGGTTTAACCTTAGTACCAGTTTTTTTTTCAGTAATTGCCAGACCTACATTCTTGTCTTCTTTTCCCCTTAATTGCTTTACCTTCTCTTCCTGTTCACGTACTTAAAATCCTAGCAACACTGTGTCAGTTGGTTTCCCACTAAGCACCATCAGAAGCAAGATAATGTCCCATCCATCATGTGGTCTCCACTGGAACCCAGAAACCTCTGGATCCAAATACTACTCCCTCTTAGACAGAGATCAATTTCTCCTGTAGAAGAAGTGGAGTTGTGTATGCCCTTCCTAAGCATTACTTCAAATCATATGCAACTGGTAGAGCTTGTATCAAAAGCTGACTAAGTTTTCATTTGTGTGTGTGGCAGAATGCCTTGGAGAACATAGCCGTCAGAAAAAGAAAAGGACAAGAAATAATAGGTCTCTTAGAAGAGAAGAGTAAAGAAAATAAAAAGGAAAATGTGAGAGAAAAATAGAGAGAAAACAGAAAAAAAAATCAGAAGAAAAAAATGGGAGTTTCTCATAAGGGAATGGATTCTAGAATAACTAAAAACAATAATAAATAATAACAATATGAAGAAAATCTTTAAACAAGACAAAAAAAAGAAAACATTCATTTTTTTCTCTCCTTATTTCTCTCTACCTATCACTTCACTTATTAGAGAAATTGTTAGATAAAAAATAGATATAATAAAGTTTGCTTTTTCCACCTGACCTTGATATATTTCTTTATACCTAAATTTCCACAGAACAGGGGTATAACTACATGGGTATGAATGTTTACTATTTCTTTTTATTACCATTCCTGATCTATTTCTTTCTTTTATTCAGAAATTCAATGAAATGAGAATAGGAGAAAAGGAAAACCACTGAAGATCAGCAACTATCACTAGTCACTATAGTCACTCACTATTAATTAGGCCCAGAGATGCCGCAGCCCAGTCTGGGAAGATAAAATGCCTCAGCAATGGTCAAAAATACACTGGCCATTTTCCTAGTCTCTGAAAAATACAATGACTCTGAGGCAAGAGCTAGCACTCCATTGGATTTTAGTGACTTTAGGAAATCAGAAAATAATTTCAAGCATTCTTCTTTGCATCTAGGCAGGGAGCTGCTTTAAAATCTGAGCAACTCTCTCTCCAAACACACTTGAAGATTATATGTTTCCCTTGACCTCTCAAGGCTCCCTTCCAAAACACAATTTTGCACTTTCTGAAGAGATACTTTCAATTGTAAGATGGTGGCTCCCTCTACTGGACATACAGTTAGTTGCATCAGGTGTGAGCTCTAACCTACTTCAATTTACTATATCCTTGTGATTAGCGTATGATTATAGCTAATGAAGTGAATATCAAAGATAATGCCTAATTAAAACAGACAAACACACACACTATTCTTATCTGAAATTCTGGTCTGTGGTTTTCTATTATGTATAGTTTAGCATTTATTCTCTATTTTCATCAGACCTGCTCATAATAAATATACAGATTATTTTTTCTTATTTCTGTAACTACATCAGAATCTAAAGGTTGAGTTTACATATCATACTGACCCACGTTTGCTTTACAGTTTTCTACTGGTTGGATTGAAAGCACGACTTTCTCACTTGCTATTTGTATCGCCTTAGTTAAGTTACTCAATTTCTCAGAGCCTTGGATTTTTGACCTTGAGAAATAAAGTGATAGACATTCCTAGGCTTGTTTTTAGAATTAAAAGAGAAAAAATATGTTTATTTTCTATAATTCTTTTACACAATGGAACAGGATTCCCAAATATCCAACAAATACTTGTTTCCTTTTCATTTGTTGACCTCTCCTTGTGGTCACGGCAATGGATTTAAGTAGAAATACGTGACTCATATTAACTCCAAAGGTAAGAGTTAAAATCATTTTAATTCTAACAAACTTCATCCCAGATGAACAAATATCTTTCCAGGATCTTGTCTGACCAGGCGATATGCTAGGAACACAGGCTATAAAAATGACCTGGACAACATTGCTAGGTGTTGTCATTCTCTTCAGAAACATGTGGAGAAGAGACAGGTCTGGTTCTTGCATCTATCGTGGTTCCTGTTTTATGATTTGCCTGGTACTTCTTGTTGTAAATGTTCAATAGATGTTTATTGAAATAATCTCTAGTCATTGGTCCCGTTCTCTGCTTTCTCCTTTGTGCAATGCATGTATTTCTAGCCCAGGATGGCCTGTCATTGGGGTACAGTCATACCCATATCTGTACCCCACATCTCTTTTTTCCCCACTCCCTTTTCTTCTACCTTTGAATACACTCTAATGCTGCTGCTTTCCCACTTTGTACCTTGTATGCTGGGAGCTCCACATGAAAGATGAAGCAAATACCTCTCTCCACGTAATCCTTATACTCTACTATCAATGTTTCTTCCTTTTGAATTATCTCACTCTACAACAAAGACCTTTATCTACCAACTGGGAGAAATAAATATGTGAGATTGTGACACAAACCTAGAGAACACAGTTCTTTCTCTTAACCTTCCTTGAACAAATGGCACCAAAATACTATTGTATCCATGAGAAAGAAACCAGAAATCCCTGGATTAGTGTGTTGCCACCTGGACTCAGGAGTCTGTAATGTCTGGAGTAATCAGATGCATGTTGTGAAAGTCTAATGTATGTGTCATCCCCCAGTAACTTGCTCGAATTTTAGCACAAACTGCCCCTTAGAAATTTACTCTGCATCAATGTACTGTAAAAGCAAAACAACAAAAACTAAATAAAATGCAGACTCCGTTATATGTCAAGACAACTATTTATTCACAAATGCTTTTTCCCAAGACTAATAGGTTTTTTCCTTCTTTGAGCTTCAAACATGATCATTTAAATTGCTCTCTAGGAAGGGGAAAAGTATATAAGTCATTAACTTAATAAATTCCAGAACCATTTTTATTTTATAGTTTACCTTACGTGAGTTGACTTTTCCCCCTTGCTAACTCAAATCCCTTTAAAAGTCCCATCTTAAAGGTTTTCTTGCAGATTGGACTTTAAGCTTTTTTCGAAGGCAGGAATGGTATTGCTTTTGACCTCTAGGACATCTCAGGTACTGACTACAATGCCTAATCAAGCAGACATACAAACCATATTTGTTGAATGCAATTGAACTAGACTGAGCATCTCCCCATTAAATATTTCTTTTATCAAGATACTATTGATAGATCATGTTAGAAGCTTGATTCTAGAATAAACCAGTCAAAACCCCTTGGGTTTTAAGGTAATTTGCATCTATAAAAGTTACTAAAGTTTCATTTAAAAATAGTGGCTGTAGGGTGCAGGGAGTGAAATCCACTATTGCAATGATTTTCTGCCCGTCTGCATCTAATGACTTTCTCTCTCCTTGCAGCTCCTTGAGTTTTTATACTTGTTCCTCTTAGTCAGGTATGTAACTATAAGAGAACAATTGAGGCAGACATCCTTTGCCACAGTTAGAATTTTAGTGCTGAGCTGATGTGGTTTATATATGGATCTCCACTAAGAGGGAAACCATTCAAACCTAGAGTCTCTCTTAATATCTATCCATGTCTTCATCTGGCTGTACTTCTATAGATTGACTATGTGTCTGTTTGATGTATCTACCTCGTAACCTTGCTTGTCTGGAAGCTATTATATTTTCTGGTACCTCAGCACTACATTGAAGTCACAAAGCATCTTTCTGACTTCTCCCTCATCCTAACAAAGATAAGATTTGGGACTAGGAGAACTGCAGAAGGGACCAAGTCCCCTGAAAGAGTGTCTACCAGGAGGAACGGTGAATGAATTAAGAGATCTGGGCAGAATGAAGGTCATTTGACGTCTAAGGCTGGGCTAATAGCCATGTTGAGACTCAAGACTAGTACTAACAAGTCAGGATACAGCAACATCCACACGGCAATGAATTCGGAAAGACTTGTTCTTAAGCCAAGGAACAAATGCTATAGCACAGAGAACACAGTTAAGAGGGAAGCATCTCCGATTTATTTTTGACTCACATTTATATTTTATGTCTTTCCACTGATGTGCTACCATTTCACCTCTGAGTTTCTACCTTTTAACTTCATGAAATTTCTTTATGCCACCTCTCTTTCTCTCTCTCTTTCTCTCTCTGGGGTGAGATGTGTGCATGTGTGTGACTGAGTGTGTGTGTCCCTGTGGTCTACGGGGAAGGCATTTGTTCTCAACATTCCCAATATATTCTCCATAAGCAGAATATATGTGAACATACATGAGAGATACCCCATTGGTGTATCTGGTGACCTATTAACTATAAAAACAACTCATCAGAATGGTATCTGAAACTTATGAAAAGCAAGAAGGAAAGTGGTAGAGTATCACCGAGGAGAAGATTGCCCTCCTTTTATTCCCCATCAAAGCCATTGTAATTTAGTCTCAGAATTGCATAGTGCTTCTGCCCTCTCCCGGTCATGGAAATCTTCAGTCGTTCAGTTTGATCATAAAGCTACAACGTAGGCGCATATGGCACACCTCCTGGTTGAAAGGCTGAACTGCAACTTGGACCTTACTTAATAAACGCAAACAACATACCTAATTGTGTGTATCCTTCAATGAATCTGAAATTTTAAGGAAAAAACCCACCTATGTAGTTTGAGAGTTGGTGATAGAAGGAGATGTTAAAGGGGTTTTACATATCATCTACAATATCTAAGTGGGCACATCACATAAACAGCTGGAAATATAAATCTGGAGCTCAGAGCTGAAGAAGTCACACAACATCTTGGCCTACAGGTGGTTTACAAAACCAGAGAAGTGGGCAAGATGGCCTGACAAGACAATAAAATGTGAAAAGAAGAGAAGAGAACCCTGAATTGAGGCCGAAGGAACTCCAACATTTAGCATCAGGAGGTGACAATCAAGCCCCCCAAAGTGACGGAGGAGCAGGCAGAAAGATGGGAAATCAGGCGGAGGTGGTGTCACAAAAGATAGCAAGGAAAATACGACATGAAGTAAGGCTTGCACTGAAAATATTGCCCTGCAAGCTGCTGTTAGGTCAAATAAAATGAGGATTGGCAAATGTCTGTGGGCTTTGGCAAGTGCTTATCACAGGTGGATTTAACAAGATACATGTCCGTGGAACACGCTGGGTTTAAGCCAGACTGGAGTAAGACAAATAGTGGAAGTGAGGGGGTATTTCATTATGCAAATTTAAAATGACATTTAAAAAGAACATTTATTACAATGAATGGGAAAGTAAGAGAGTTGGGAACAACATGGGCTTTTTGTGAGGGTTGATAAAGAGGTAGGTCTGTAGCTTGGAAACACTGAAGTGTGTATCAAGGGTCTACGTTTGCTCCCTTTGTCTGCTGGCTTGTCTAAATGCTGACGGCAAGAAGACAGTGACAGAGAATGAATAGAGATGTAGGAGATTGTGCCAGTGTGTGTGTGAGAGATTACTGAGGGAGCTATGTCTTTCCTAGAGGAGAGTGGGGTAAGATTTAGGAAGTTTGGAGATTTGTATCTTCAGTAGGAGGAGGGACGCTTCTTGTATAGTAACTAGAGAAGAGAGAAATAATATAATTGCAGATGAAAGCAGATTCATAGATTAGGTAATGGGAAGACAGACAAACAGAGCTACCCATTTACTAGCTTGTATTTTCCTTATGGGAAAAGCTGCTTACAATAGCACTATATTTTCCCATGAAAGCGTGTGCCAATACCTCCCATATATGCTATGATATGCTATGAATAAGAAAAACAAACTCTTTGGAAATTATAAATGACTGGAATATATGTTATATCAGATTTGGAGTTTTATCATGGTATCAAAATATATAGCATTAGGAATAGAAGTTTAATAAATGCAAGGAAATATTTAGTAGCTATATGGCAGAACAGTGTTCTGAGATTCTTCAGAATATGTTTTGAACATAGTCTATCCTCTGAAGAGTTTCACAGAATTATGAGAGTCTCTTTTGGTGATGTTGTCGAATGTTATTTTAGCAGATGTCAATTAGCCACACTGCCATTGGATTAAGCAAAATAATAGTGCACTGTGTTCATGCATGTGGATAAATACATGCTTTCAATTGTGCTGGTATGCCAGCAAATGGAATTTCAGGACCTGGAAAATGTAATCATAATGTGGTAATGTCTTTTCATAAGTATTAATTATGTACCCTTTAGTGGGTACATAAATACCTATTTTTTTCAGGTTTTAAAATTTATGATTACTAGAAAATAATCACAAATTTTATGTTACTGTTATGCTATTAATTATAACACTAGTAATGTTGACACCGAGTCAAGCATTAATAATGTTTGTACATTATTAGGTGTGACGATAGTTTAATCCTTCAGTTTATCTGAAGATCAAAGCATTATTCGAAATACTCAGTATTTTTATAAATACTATTTTATAATATAAGAGTCGCAATGGCATTGAAGATTCAAATTTGAGTATTGTTTAATGCCAAGAGTTCTGTTTAAACAGTAAGGATCAGTTCAGGAATAGAAAAACTTCCTGGGTCTCATGTTTACACATAATTCTCATAAAGGTGGTAATAGTGGTAATGCTAGAGTTGCTCCTGCCAGTTATGATCATAAATATACAAGGGCAGAAAATTAAGTTCATGAATTCATCCCACAAAAATGCTATCTACCTACTGCTGAACATCACCATGGTCACCTTTGAAGTACTCCTCTTAAGAATCTATGTACTGATGCCACGACCTCCTCCACGCTTCAGAGCAATTTTGGAACTCCTTTTCTGGAAGGGTCACCAGAGCAGTCATCATACATCACATTAATGATCTCATGCTAGAAAAATTGCTTTGAAGGGTGGACGAGGCATTGATATTAGTGCATAGCTTCCTAAGGGGAGTATTTCAAAGGTGACTATAGTGATATTCAGCACTGAGGTACCTAGCACTTTTTCTAGGATTAGTAAGCCAACTCAGTTGCCAGACCTCTTATATATGACAGAAGCTTGGAGTAAATACTTGTCTCAAAACACTCTCATAAAAATGATAAATATCCTGAAAGGCACTCCTCTTTAGTATCCAATACAACAAACAGGGCATGAGGAGAAGCTGAAGTCCCTCCCTGTGCACTGGAGATTTATAGATAATAAACACATGTTCACGTTGCTGAAAAAAAAGTACGTCAGCCCAACCAAGGAAGTAAAAATATTTTTTCTAGATCACAGAATCATCTCTAGAAAGAAAGATGCTTTCACCTGTGATTCAACCCTTCACTGTCCAGAAAGGCTGGTCTGTAAACTACACAGAATGTATGATAACTGGTCTTTCTTCACCGAGCACATATGGGAAGTAGGTGACTGGAAAAGAAGTTAGCTGATGGAGAAACATCTTCAGAAAACAAAGTAATAGATCAGAACCTAGAATCAGACCTGAGACAAAGAGGATCAGTATTTTTGTATCAAGAGAAGTAGATTCAGAATCTAAACACTGTTACATGATGAAATGAGATAAATACATTATCTTCAAAATTTAGTTAAGAGATTTTAATAACATTTATTCTGGAAATGGTAGAATTTGAATGTCTTTTAACAAAATAATAGATGAACAGATTGTGGAGTATTCACTCAATGGGATGGTCGGCACTGACGAAAAATAAATATAACGCTGAGTGAAAAGAGGAAGTCTTGGGAAACTCCATATATTTAATAATATTTTATAAAGTTTAAGAATAAGCAAACAAACATAGTTTCTTTTAATATAAATACATATGATATAACTATTTCATTAGAAAGCAAGTGAATAGTACATAGAAATTTTTAAACAATGGGTACCTCTGAAAAGAGAAAAGAGGATGAGACAGGAAAGAACCATTTAGGCAGATGCAAATTTGGGCAACGTTCCTGTTCTTGGATGAATGTTTATTATAAGATTTTGCTTTGTGATTTATTTTATAACACTATAGATAAGGATATGTGCGTGTGTGAGTATACGTATCTGTGTTTACCTAACTCATTATGTGCATGCATAAACAAAAAAAAAGTGACATAAAAGTCTCAGCACTAATATGTGTTATTCCCCCCAAATATGAAAACAAGGTGTGTTTAAAATCCAGCAGTAACAATTCTCAGTAACGGAGAATTCATTGTATAGGAATCAAGCTATAAGCCCATAATAACTGGAAGATAGCACTCTTGCCTCACCCTGCATTTTGTATTGCTGTTTTCCTAAATTTTTTGTTATATGCCATTCTTATCACTACATACCAATACCAAACAATGAACATTACGTTGGTTTTTCCAATAAGTGTGGAGCAATCTAAATGTTGACATAGATTTCAGTTGATATCATAAACCAGTGCATGCAGAATATTACATACTTACTCCAGATTAAACTATGACACTGTTTTGAGACTATTAACACTTTTACTATTTACTAAAATATACCACATTCTGATTGCTTACATGTAAAAAGTCTTAGAACATATACTAATAACTAAATTCAAATTAAGCTAAGCTGGACTCTGCTACTGTGTTATTCTGCTACTCAACTCCTGATTATGGAGTTGGCAAGGGGTGCCAAGCAAATGTGCATTTTCCAACACTTCCTCACCTATCCACCCAAAGACTCTATCTGTAGAATTTTATAAATTGTTGTTCATATTCTTCTGGGAGAGTCGTGATAATTACCACTGCTTCTGCAGAGTTACAAATCTACTACATCGATTTCAGCTAAAAGATACATGTCTCAAAAAATCATTTCTCTTCTATCTAAAGCCCTGATACAATTATCCGAGGAAGACTGATTTCCTAGGTGAGGAGTTGGGAGCTTGGGAAACTGCCTCAACATTTTCAGGCTCTTAATGCTGTAGCTGTTAAAAAAGTTAAGAGTCTCATCCTTTTGAGAGTAAGATATAAATCTCTGTCATCAGAAATACACACACCCACATGAACCAAATATGTTTCACTTTCAGGGGATTATGTATTCTTGAAGCTCATTCATAGACTAAGCATCTGCAGACTGATAATTATTGGGAATAATATGCCTGATGCCTACATTTTCACTGGGTCAACATGACTTAGCTTGAGTGCTGACCATCACTACAACTGTCTTTTCTCTGGTTTCTCTGCCTGAGCCTCCTCAACCTCTGTCCTCTGTATTGCTACAGTAATGTCTCTAAAACAAGGGTGGTCGTATTTGACACAACATCTACCCACTACTCCCTACTGGAAATCTTAAAAAGCTCTTTGTCAATTTTAAGAAAGGAACACAATTCCTTTGCACAGCATCCAAGAACCTTGACGATTTAGCCCCTCGGACGCTGATTCTTCACCACGCCCATCTATCTGGCCTGTGCAGCTGGCCCGGCCATGGCATACCCTGAGCCTTGCACAACAGTTCCTTCTATCTGCAATATCACCCTATGGCTTTATTTTGAATGAGCTATTAATTGTCTGCATTTTCTAAGACTCGGAGTGAGTTTCACCTCTTTCAGGAAGCCTTATCTAGCCCTCCCATTCTAGAGGAAACATTTGTGTAGAATAAGTGAATGAAACTTTTGTGTGGAATAAATGAATGAAATAATTTGTGGGACCAAAATAGTTTAGCTAAAGATGAACTGAACTGAATGAAGATTTTTTTTCTGGTCTAGAACCTATTGCTAACTGACTGTAATCCTTGAGAAAGTAATTTCTTTCTGAGTTTTCTTTTCCTTCATGGAAAAATGAGATGATTAGGCTAAGTGTTTTCAAGATCCCTTCTACTCTAAATTTTAATTTTTACAAAGCTTTTCATTTATTTTATTCACCAACCCGAACTTACATTATTGGTGTGTTATATGACTAGAAGAGAGAGGAAGAAGGAAGGTTGGATGTCCTTCTACTCAACCAGAAGACACTCAGTAATGTCTGCTGGTAACACTGATGATAAGCTTTCTTTGCCTGGTTTGAAGTAGAAATAAAAATAAATTTTTATTATACCATTTTTTTGTCATTTTATGAGTTAGAAGGAAGTAGGCAGAGGAAGGAAATGTTTCATACGAACTTACACTCCTCAATTCTTTTTATAACAATTATTCCGTTTCCTAGAATGGTATTTCTGGCAGAAAATGGGCTAGAAAAAGGATATTCCTACCATAAAACTTAACAATGAAGACAAGGACCTTGTCTGTTTTGTCATATGCTTTTTCTCCTATACCAGACATTTATCTCTTGGTTGCTCAGTAAACACTTATTGAATGAAGTAACTCACCATCATTCAAGTCAAATCTATCAATGAGACCACAGTTTAGATGAAATATGTAATGGGAAAGAATTTCATTATATTCTTCAATATTTCAAAATTTATGTTTGGATACGTGCTGGACAGAGTGTTTATAAATAAATACTTATTTAGTGATTAAGATGTTAATTGCATTTGTTTTAACCTATTTACTGAAGCAATTACTCTCAAAAATTACCTTACAACAATGCTTCAATCCTCCTTCTTCATGAGATGCTAGTTGTTTTTTTTTCAACAAGGTGTTTAGCTTAAAGTCTTAATTTCTGTATAAGTAAATAGGTACTTTTAATAATAAACAAAAATTTGTTCCTTAATTGTTCATAAACTTTCATTCTAAAACTTATTAAGATCAGTCAACTAAGTTTAATAATCCTTTAGTAAATCCTTTACTTTTAAAAACTCTGTCCAGTTTTTAAACCAGAAAAAAACCTCAAATAGCCAAGACATTATTCAGAAATAAAACGCTACCGACCTCAGACTACACTATAAATTGATAGTGATCAAAATAGCATGGTACTGGCACAAAAACAGAGAAGTAGATGTCTGGAACAGAATAGAGAACCAAGAGATGAACCCAGCTACTTACAATTATTTAATCTTTGACAAGCCAATTAAAAACATTCAGTGGGGAAAAGATTCCCTATTTAACAAACGGTGCTGGGTGAACTGGCTGGTGACCTGTAGAAGACTGAAACTGGACCCACACCTTTCGCCATTAACTAGGACTCTCACTGGATTACAGATTTAAACTTAAGACATGAAACTATAAAAATACTAGAAGAAAGTGCAGGGAAAATTCTTTACGAAATCGGCCTGGGCAAATATTTTATGAGGAGGACCCCCTGGGCAATTAAAGCAGCATCAAAAATAAACTACTGGGACCTGATCAAACTAAAACACTTCTGCACAGCCCATAACACAGCAAGTAAAGCAAGCAGACAGCCCTCCGAATTGGAGAAGATATCTGCAGGTTATGTCTCCGACAAAGGTTTAATTACCAGAATCCACAGAGAACTCAAACGTATTAGCAAGAAAAGAAGAAGTCATCCCATCTCAGGCTGGGTAAGGGACTTGAAGAGAAACTTCTCTGAAGAAGATAGGTGTATAGCCTACAGACATGAAAAAATGCTCATCATAAGAGAAATGCAAATCAAAAGTATTTTGAGATATCATCTAACTCCAGTAAGATTAGCCCATATCACAAAATCCCAAAACCAGAGATGTTGGCATGGATGTGGAGAAAAGGGAATACTTCTACACTACTTGTGGGATTGCAAACTAATATGTTCCTCTTGGAAAGATGTTTGGAGAACACTTAAAGATCTAAAAATAGACTTGCCATTCAACCCTATAATTCCTCTACTAGGTATATACCCAGAATATCAAAAATCACATTATAACAAAGATATTTGTACCAGAATGTTTATTGCAGCCCAATTCATAATTGCTAAATCATGGAAGAAGCCCAAGTGCCCATCGATCCACAAATGGATTAATAAATTGTGGTATATGTACACCATGGAATATTATGCAGTCTTAAAGAAAGATGGAGACTTTACCTCTTTCATGTTTACATGGATGGAGCTGGAACATATTCTTCTTAGCAAAGTATCTCAAGAATGGAAGAAAAAATATCCAATGTTCTCAGCCCTACTGTGAAACTAATTTATGGCTTTCACATAAAAGCTATAACCCAGTTACAACCTAAGAATAGGGGGAAGGGGGAAAGGGAGGGGAGAGAGGGGTGTGGTGGGCAGAGGTAGGGGGATTTGGTGGGAGTACACATGCGATGCATCTTACAAGCGTATATGTGAAACGTACTAAATGTGGAATGTACATGTCTTAGCACAATAACTAGGAAAATGCCAGGAAGGCTATGTTAACCAGTGTGATGAAAATGTGTCAAACGGTCTATGAAAATAATGTATGGCACCCCATGATTACATTAATGTACAGAGCTATAATTTAATAAAAATTAAAAAAAGAATAAGGGGAATGGGAAGGGTGATTGGAGGGAGGTAGGAGGTTGGGTGGAGGGAGGGTGATGATGGGATTACACCTGCTGTGCATCTTACAAGGGTACATGTGAAACTTTGTAAATGTAGAATATAAATGTCTTAACACAATAACTAAGAAAATGCCAGGAAGGTTATGTTAACTAGTGTGATGAAAATTTGTCAAACGGTCTATAAAACCAGTTTATAGTGCCCCATGATCACATTAATGTACACAGCTATGATTTAATAATAAAAAA